>BQNB010010538.1:2909-83760 GCA_026074375.1 Tanacetum coccineum | reverse complement strand
CAAGCACTTGTAGCTTTGAAAAGTGCAAAACCCAAGGCTGACAAGGTTATGTTACAAGAACCAGAGCAGGGTACAATTACAACAAAAACTGCTGCTACAACAGTTACAGCTGCTAGCACAAGACCCAAGGCAAAAGGGCTTGTTATTCATGAACAGGAGCAAGCACCTACACCAACAATTTCTTCACAACAACCATCACAACTCAATGTTCATGATAAAGATAAAGGCAAAATGGTTGAACCAGAACCTGTGAAGAAATTGTCAAAGAAAGATCAATTGATGCTTGAAGAAGAACTTGCCTTCAAGCTACAAGCTGAAGAATAAGAAGAAGAAAGGCTTGCCAGAGAAAAAGTTCAACAAATTAAAGAAGTAAACATAGCTTGGGATGATGTTTAGGCTAGAGTTGAAGCTGATTATCAGTTGGCTCAAAGATTGCAAGCTCAAGAGCAAGAAGAATTGACTGATGAAGAAAAGGCAAGATTATTTGTACAATTCTTAGAGCAAATAAGAAAACATTTTGCAGCCAAGAGAGCAGAAAAGAAGAGGAACAGACCACCAACAAGAGCTCAACAAAGGAGTTTCATGTGTACTTATCTGAAAAATATGGAAGGATGGAAGCTCAAAGATTTGAAGAACAAGTCATTTGTCAATATTCAAGAATTGTTTGACAAAGCAATGAAAAGAGTAAATATCTTTGTTGACTACAGGACTGAGTTGGTAGAAGAGAGTTCCAAGAAAGCTGAAGCAGAGATAGCATAAGAGAGTAGTTCAAAGAGAGCAGGCACTGAGCTGGAACAAGAAAGTATTAAGAAGCAAAAGGTGGATGAGGATAAAGAAACAACAGAGCTTCAAAGACTAATAGAAATTATTCCTGATAAAGAGGAAGTAGCAATTGATGCTATTCCTTTGGCAACTAAGCCTCTAAGCATTGTTGACTACAAGATCCATAAAGAAGGGAAGAAAACCTATTACCAGATAATCAGGGATGATGGAAGTTCAAAAATGTACTTAGTCTTCAGTCATATGCTCAAAAGCTTTGACATTAGCAGGGAAGACTTGGAAGATTTGTACAAATTGGTAAAAGCTAAATATGGATCAACAAGACCAGTGGAGGATTTAGATTTGATTCTATTGGAAATTCAAGACAATGTTTGAACCGCGTGTTAAGACCACGTTAGAGGAATCAACAGAAAATACAGTGTATTGGATTGGAAGCTATATGATTCATGTGGAGTTCATTCATTAAGGAAGCAAAATGTGACATTCCATGATGTTGGAAGGAGAAGAGAATTTCCCTTACACCATCTACAATTACTGATATGTTAAACAAGAAGCTTCAGGCTGATCATTTCAGTGAAATGGCATATCAGCTTCTTAAACTTCTCACAAAACAACTTAAGAATCAATGAAGTGTTTGGAAGCATCCTCTTGTGATTAATGAAGCATTCAATAAAACATAAACTTGATATTTTTTGAAGAAGAATAATCAATTTAGAGAATGTCTATTAGGATAAAAGACCTTCATGAAGATCTTAGAGTTACTGCTCTAAGGTTTGTATTACTAGCTGCTAAGATAAAAGTTTAGTATGTTTCATTAACTTTAATAAAATAAATAATGCTAAGTAGTTAGTGCTATGCTAGTACAAAGTTTAGTACTGCTGAGCTCAGCACAGTTACTACTTCTGCTGATTTTTATATTAGTATTGCTAGTATAAATTATAAGTACTGCCGGAAAAGTTTAGTACAAAAGGCTTTGATGATGATTAAAGAAAATAATCTAAGTAGTTACTACTGCAGTGTACACAGTTTAATGATGCTGGTGTATAATTAGCTACAGCTGGTGTTAAAATTTAATGCTACTATTATAAAAGTTATAACTGCTGAACAGAGTTTCTACTGTTAGAGAAGGATAAAGACAAAGAAGAGGATAAAGATTTTTTGGAGATCAAGCTTTACTTAATGATAAGTATTAGTTTTATTTATAGAATGAGATCATAAAGAAATATTCATGATCTTAGGAATATATTGTAAATCGACTAGGACTCCTTGGTGTATAAAAGGAGGTCCTAGGGCATAAAGATTGGTATCAATACCAATCACGTATCAAAACAAAACGAGTCATTCATAGTGTTATTTATACCTTCAAGGTTTTGTAACCCTAATACTAGAGATTTATTCGTATAATATCTTAATAATATTGGAGCTTTATTGTTTGTTTAAAAATGTGATTTTGTGTTACTGTTTCATTGAAAATTCTTCTTATTAAATATTAGAATCCATATAATCTTTAATACATTCACACAAAGTTTCTACTATAGTTGTGTTAGATTTATCTAATATAACTAAACCTTAAACAAGCTTAAGGAATTCGATCTATTGAAGTGGGATCCAACAAGAGGTATCCTACAACTGGGACAGACATATTTTTAGCTGGGTTATGAATCAAGTACTTTTCACAAAAGTATGCTAAGAAAAAATTTTTAAATTATGACATAAATTAAGCATTTTCATCAATTAAAATGAGTGAAAAATAGGACAAGTAACATTCAATTCCATCCCCCCACTTGGAATTAAACAACGTCCGCGTTGTACTAGAAAAAATATTAAAAAAACGAATAAAAAGAATTAGAATGAGAAACTCCTCTGATATCTTCTTGGTAGATTCTCCAATTTGCGTTAATGAGCAAGATTGTATGTTGAACAGCCGCCTTGAAGTTTCAAGACTCCAACACTTCAAGATCTCCAAATTTGTAAATTCTCCACCAATATTCGTTGATATTACTTTCACGAGGTCCTGTATAAAACATGAGAAAAAACATGCATTCCTATATTGGCATCTACAGTTAATTTAAACTAAACTAAACAAACTAAATATGGGCCAGTCTGGTGGAAACCCAGTATCATCAATCAAACTCAAAAGTTCAATAATAACGCCCCGTAATTGACAGAACTAACAATAATGTTTTTAAAGTGCAATAAAAAATAAAGATTGATAACGTCCTGTAAAACCCTAAAATCAGAACAAGTGCAAAATTACCAAAATGCCCCTAATGTCAGAAAATCTAATAAAAGCATGAATAAAATTCAATCAAGTGTTATAAATTATAAAGTACATCATGTGACAAGTATAAAATTTATATAAGATTAAAATATCTTATATTTTCATTAGTTTGAAGCTTGATTCGATTTATTGTTCTTTGTGAATTCGAAATTCCAAGTCCGAAACACAATAATTCATAAAAATCAATCCATAATTTAATCAAGGTATTTTTTATAACTCATTTTACATTAGTAAAGATCTGAATATGTTCATGAGAAAAATTACCAATGCATGTTATTATTGATTTATTAAGCTTAACGATGATCCAAAACCCTAAATATTTGCAAGAAATTGTATTCGGCTCTAAATAAATATACTTTCGATATTATAATTTTTATGACTTGTATATATCATGTATGAACGTATAAATTGTTAGAAAAAAATGTAATAAAAGATTATAGATAATTAATGTGGAATTTTCAATTACTTGCCGATATTGAATTATGAAGGAAATGAAGAAATAAATTGGAAAACAAATTAGCGTTAGGGTTTATATATTTTTTCCCAGGTCCAATGCAATCATAATGAATGTATAAAAAATATGTAAAATATTTGGGGGAAAATTAATTAGGGTTCTAGTGCATTTATTGGTTACCCGATTTGTGTTTTAAAAGTATAAGAGGGTGTTTTGTAATTTTTGCAAACTTTGGGGCTGATAATGACAATGATTAATATGAATTTATAGATTCTGAGAAAAATAAGTGAAGGGTATAAATGTCATTTGATACTTGTTATGGGTAAACATGATTAATTATATATAATATATATTATAAATTCGAATTGTATTTAAAACTGAGACTAAAAGTGTAAATTAAGAAAGTACAAGGTTGATCAGTAATTTAAGTAATAAGGTATGAAAAATACCATATTTGATAGTATAAAAAGGGCTAGTTTTTTTGCAAAAAAGATAATTAAAATTATTTTAATTAAATTAAAACTAAAAGGACTAATTACGTAAATTATGAAGATACAAGGATTTGGATTGTAAATACAGAAATAAAACCGCTAGTTAAAGAAACATGCTATTTTATGGAAACTTACTTCTTATAGAAACCAGCTAATATAGAAACCATGAATATTTATGGAAACTTACTATTTTTATAGAAACCTCTAATTATAGAAACCAGCTATTTTATAAAAATCTATTTTTGGGAAGTTTAATTATGGAACTTAAATTAAATCAGGAAAAGTTATCAATTATGGGAAGTTAAATTAAAGGAAGGTCAAAGTTAGGAAACTTACTATAAATAGAAAGCTGTATTTTTTGAAGTACCCATATTAAAAACAATAATTAACTAATCATGAAATATATTAATCAAGAATATGCTAATCAAGGAACGGTACTAATCAAGGAATCATGCTAATATTAAAGAAAGTTACTAAAAAAAGAAAGTTGCAAAAATAGACAGTTGCTAAAAAATGGAAAGTAACCTAAATCCTGAACGAGTAACATATATAAGCCCTTTAACATGTAGATCGCATTAAGCAGGAGTATCTTTCCATCTTCTAATCCATCTTTTTCCGTTATGTACCTTCACTGCTGGACATAGGTACGTATATCTCCTTTCCTTTCATAAGGACATTCCTTCTATTCATCATTTTCCCCAGAACTGTCTATCTACCCCATTTTTATGTCTTTTGTCCATGATCCTTTACATGTTTGATTTCACAAGACTTATTCTATTGCCCGAGCTATATGTACGCATGACCATATTTACATGACTTACCACCTAGTCATGGAGTACCAGATGACCGTGACACATGAGGCATCCTGTTGTCACACTCATTCGCGTTGAGAGAGATTTCACGCGGCGTCCCTTTTCAAGTTACCAGATTATATTTCATGTTTTGGCCCATTATTATTATGGGCGTATGGGTGCATCCTAGTTTTACATGTTTACAACGGTTTCATGTGATTGGTTGGTGTGTGCTCTACATCCCATCACATTGGAGCTGATCCCTCCACCCCATATTATTATAGAGATGTCACCCCCTCTATTACAATGTTGAGCAGCCCCTCTATATATGCTAGTATTCACGATATAAATATTATGACATGTTATGAGTTTATTATGAGCTCGTGGGCATTCCTACTTAATGTGTTTATTGCTTTCCCATGATATTCCCCTATTTTCTTAGAATTACCTCATAACATCTATGATATTATGACATCTTTTACTTTCATGTTACCCAGTCCTACATGTTTCTACGAAATTCCTCAATGACATCTTTTACTCCCATATACTCATGTAACAGTTTTACACTTAGTTCCTCATGATGTGTCTATCCCCCCCCCCCCCCCCTCAGTTTCCTCATGACAATTATGACATTTCATGAAATTTTGTGGGCGAAATTCACACCGTAGAAAATATATATATATTAAGTAAAATACAAAATATATAATAAGTGTAAAAACCAACAACCAATAAAACCGAGAAGTAGTAAAAGAGTTGTTCCTTTTCTCCATCCACCACCCGGGTCGTTTATCCCCCAACGAGGCTGACTGGTAAATCGATACGATCGAAGATTTGATTTGAAGGAAGAGAATTGGTTTTGGGAAGTTGAAAAAGTCAAATTAATAATAATGGACTAAAACTCTAAAAAAACCTAGAAATTTATTGAAAATAAACAGAAAACGATGGCCCCCGAATCCCGAACAAAAGGGAAAACCTAAAAATCTTTAAAATAAAACTACTAAAAAATTTTGCTTCTAAACAACTTCTAGGGATCAAATAACGAAGAATGAAAATGACAAACCGAAAACGGAGTACGTTTTGACTCCCAAAACGAGTCAAAACAAAATCCCGTACCACGGTACCGTTCTTTAAAAAAAAGAAAAGTTATAAAAATGACCCTACGAAAAATTTTATATTTTTCCTACAAACTAGATGATAAAAGAAAATTTTCTAAAAAAAGCAAAATATTTTTTTGATAATTTTTGTATTTTTTATGAATTAAATAAACTTTTAACTAAATTAAATTATAAAAAATATTAAATGAAAAATTTACAAAAAATACTTTACCTTATAAAGTTCCTACGAAAAATGACAAACACAACACAGCTTAAGCAATAAGCCCCGAAAATAAGCTAAACAGCTTATGGCTTATTACCTAAAAAACTGTAATAATATTTTAAATGCCCTTGATCTTTTAACGAAAAAGACAAAGGGCGCAGTGGTAAGGTGGTTGAGTGAGTTTTATAGAAGGGGATGTATCGCTTGGTTCCGGGATCGAGTCTGCTCACCCGGCACCAATGTCTTCCCCCTTTTTATTTTATTTTTTTGAAAACTCCAAGAAGCAAAGGAGTATTGATAAGGCCGTGGGGCAAAACAACGTTAGTCTTCCTACCACTGTTTTGAGCTGGAAAACCAATAAATAAGCTTAAAAATAAGCTTAAATTTGACAGTTTTTGCTTAAAAGGCTTAGAAGCTAAAAAAAGCTAAGTCCTTTTGGACTTAGGGACAAATAAGCTAGACTAAGGACTGAAATAAGCATGCTAACTATCCTAACTATAACCTAAAAAACTAACTAGTGAAACAATTTTGAAGCATTAGGAATTAATCTCAATAAGCCAGAATCCAAAATAAGCATCCCTCAACCTAATTGATGCAAAAAAAAAACACCAAAGCCAAAAGGCAAGTTTTGGCTTAAAAAAAAGCCCACAAATAAGCCTCTCAAGCTGAAACTTTGAGGGCTATCTAAGAAGCATATAAACCTCATAAAATAAGCCCCCCCCAAAAACTTGGGCTTTAAACTCAACAAAAGACAAAGAACAAAGGCTGTAAAATCTCCCCTTTGCACCAGGGGAGATAAGCATTAGCTTTAGTATCTTATTTGAACAGCTTGCTAAAAGCTGTCAAATAACTCAAAACAATAAAATAAGCTTAAACAGATGAGTATTTAATAGCAAGGGCTTGTGTTCACCCAAATATTCCACAACAGTTTTAAAAATACAATTTTCCTTGCTTATTTTTGATGGTGAAAATGTGTTTATGGGGCTTGTATACAACTGTGGTGTCACTAAGAACCGTGGAGAAGGGTGAATTTGGACTCACAAAGTCAAAACCACCACGGTAGTGGCAAGCTTGGTTTTAAACACAAACAAAATACACATTTTTTTACCTTATATAACACAAATACACAAGTCTTATCACAAAATCTAAGGCACTTGTGGGACTAATAAAAGACCTCACAGTTTCACAGAAGGTTGTATACTTTGAAAAACAATAGTTCCAACTAAAAAAAATTTAAAAACAAAGCTTTAAAGTAGCTAAATCTTGTGCTTAAAACTGACTAAGTGACCTTAACCCAAAGTCAAAACCTTTTTGACCCGTTTTTAGGCTTATGCCAAACACCCCTTTAAAAACTGATTTTGGACTTAAAAGCTTAATAAAGATGGAATAAGCTATGAAACTTGAACACAGTAAGCTAAATAAGTATAAAATACATGATAAGAGCCAAAATGCAACAAGTAATAAGCACTGGAATAAGGCTAAAAAGTAAAAGACAAGTAAATAGGCTAAATTACACTAGAAATTTGAAAAACTTGCACAATGGAAATTCAAACTACAACACCTATATTTTCTTGACTAATAAGCTATAATAAGCATAAATAAGCATATCTAAAAGAAAAATAAGCAAAAATAAGCTAGAAATAAGCTAATGCTAAAAAAAGACTTTAAAAAGGAAAATGAGAAACTTACAAGACCCTTTGCTCTAAACAAGGGCAATTAAGCTGTCAAAAGCTTATTCTACAAGCTCCAGCTTATTGAGAATAAGCTGGTATTGTCCATAAGCCCATCCAAATTTGGCTTATCATCCAATTTCACAAGCTCTTGGTATTTTTGAGTAATTATTGTGAAGTAAAGTCCAAATTATTTTCTTAGCTTATTGACATGTTAAGGTTAACACTAGCTTACTAATCAGCTGTTTAGAAAGCTTTTGGTACATAAAGACAATTAAAATAAGCATTTGAACAGTGGAACATAAAACGGGTATAAAATTCCAAAAACTTCAATTCTTCATAAATTGATAAAAACAGTACATGGAAAGGTAAATAAGCAATAATTAACTTGAAATAAGCATAAATTAAGCTGAATTAAAAAAATGATTAACTAAATAAGCATAAGATGATTTTCGGCTAACACTATTGCTCTATTTATACTACCACTAAGTCTTCAGCTCTTCTCCTTTGTGCTTCTTCTGTGAGAGGACTCAATAAGCAAATCCTAGCCCTTAATAAGCCTTGTGCTACTTTAAATTAATCTAAGCCATTGATTCGGCTTTTCTTATGGAAAATGGGGGATTGCCAGCTTTTGGAAAAGGGTTTTTACCAGGTGGGAAATGTGAGTGGAAGGAGGGGGAAATTGCTTATCCAAGAGAAAAGTATAAGAAACGATGGGTAAGACGTGGGCTTGTAATCCCGTGAAGTGTGTAACCATGTTTTTTGGCGGGAAAAGCAGATGGGAGGGTGTTGATGGTATCAACAGACTCCATCTTTGGCTTTTTGGCAGTTATGGCCCCTTTCTTTTTTTTTTCTTTTTTTTTTTCCCTTTGATAAAACTTTGGGGGTTTGGCAGTTTGGCCACCAAGTTTTATTTCTCTTTTTAAAATCAATCTTCTTGATATAATTTTTGAGGATTTGCAATTTTTGGTCACCAAAGTTAATTTTATCTTTTTCTTCATAAAAATCCTTGCGTGTTGACTTTTCTTTGTCGGGTTTTGACATGACTTTGACCATTGACTTTTATTTGACTTTTTGACTTGATTTGACTTTCCGGCTTTGATTTGGCTTGTCTTTCACAGTCTTTCCATTTCGAGTCTGGTTTTTGTCCGCTTTGGCTTTGTTATTCGTCCCTTTTCTTCGTAAGTCAGCCGATTCCTATTGCACAATACAATTAGCAAAACATGCATAGATTTGGCATTGGTAAGTCCGTTTATTGGATAATTTAAAGCTCGTTTTTAAAGTAAAAGGTAATGTTGTAATTAAGCACATACCATATTTCTTACCATCATCAATAGCCAGACATTATACGTTTACAATTTCCTCATACCTCTTATGTATTTTCATGACACTCACTTACTCCTATATTCCATGACTTTCTCATGATTTATTAAAAATGTCTTTCATCATCATTATCCATGCTTTGCATGTCCACAGTTTTCCCCCATGACCTAACCCTTCAGATTCCTCCACAAACACATATGATATCACACCAAAGAACACTTGTACCCATGTTAAACATGTTTTCCTATATTACAATTTTCCCTCATGACTTACCTTACAGATTCTCTCATACACTTGACGATACTTATTCCGCTGCTTCATGTTTATTTATTCATGATTTATATTTATCTTACTGTATCATTTTATCCGTTCACTGAGCAATCGTGCTCAGCCGTATTTCTTTTCATGTTTCTTAACAGGCAGTACTTGCGATGTGATTTGGGCAGGAAGATTATAGGATTAAGCTACCCATAGACTTACTTTAATTTTAATAGACTTCCTCATGTTATGCTTATCTAGACACGTATTCTGGTACCTTTAGAATTCCATATGTTTATTTCATGTTGCCATTAAAAAGGGGAGCCGACGTTTAACTTCCGGCTTTCCTCAGCTGTAATTTTTGCTATGTGCTTATACCTTTATTATGCTTTGATATGACACCGAATGATTAAGACCGTTTCGGCCTCCTATCGAGTGGGTCGTTAACAACAGACGTCCAGACAATCAAAACCGCCGTATGTAAGGACGGATACGCCGTATTGATGTTTGGGAAGACATACTCGATAAAATTAAATAACAATCTGGGTTGTCTCCCAAGAAGCACTTTTATTTACAGCAAAGTCTTTAAGTTAGACTTGTCTTCAGCATCTCTTTTATTATTCTATGCGTGTAATCTTCCATCCGTCGTCTTTTTTCTGAAAAATTTCTTGGTAGATCTGGGACACACTATCTTTGTTTCTTTCCCAAATATCATACTCACATCTTCTTATAGCTAAGTATTCTTCATTAGGTCCTTTCTTCGTTTGGTCCTAGCGAATATTTTATAGCTTCAAACATTTCAGTTTTGTAAACCTTTTTGTTAGGCTGCTTGTCATTCCAATTGTCGTCTTTACGCTTCAATTGCCCCTGTCCATTCTTTTCTTTAATATCGCGTATGTCATAGGCTTTGAAGAATGAATCAGTAGCACTGTCAAGTGGGTTTTCATATTTAGATTCCTTCCTTTCATTACTGCTAAAAATACTATTATCCACATATCTCTTATTTCGATTTCCATTCATCCATGAGTGAAATAACACCTTTTTAGTTCTTCCATCCACTTTCTTATGGTTTTTCAATGACGTGTTTACGTTTGATAAGAATTCAAGTGGATCAATCCCCTAGTTATCTCCTTCGTCCAACATTTCATCTTCTCCATCGTATGATTCGGGATAGAATCTACAGAAGAACTTCTTAACAAGTTCCTCCCAAGTGGTGATTTTTCTATCTCCCTCACTAATCCACCATTCTTTAGCATCATCAGCCAACGAGAGAGGAAATACTTTCATTCGTAGTTGATGGGAATCCATGCCAGGAATGTAGATCAAATCAACCATTTCAAGTACCTTAGCAATGTGATCCACCACGTCTTCATTATACGTTCCGTGATATATGTTCTTTCGTAATTCCACCAAAAATTTCTTGCTGAGTTCAATGTTTATGTCGTTACTGGTGATAGAAAGATTTGATTCAGTTGGAGCTTTTTTCATGTTATCAAAAATCGGTTCAGCCATGACTTCTTGCATTTCCTTCTTTAATCAACTAGCTCTGACAATTATGACCTGTTTACAAAGGTAAAAATATCAGTAGGATTTGTTTTGAAGAAGGATTAAAAATTAAGCACGGAAATCAAATACGAAACTTAGATTCTGATTCTGTTTCAGATGATCGATACGCCGTATTCAATAGAAGTTAATACGCCGTATTAATCTATTTGAATGAATGCGCTGTATAGGACAGAAAGTTAGATACGCCGTATCCAATGGTAGTGGATACGCCGTAACGGTTATCGACCAAAACAGTGTATTAAGCAAACAATTAAATACAGCAAACAATTAAACAACAAATTACAACTAACAATTAAACTAACAAAAATAACAAAATTTATACAAGAATATACACTAATCAAAATTACACTACTCCTAAGGGTTAGATCTAATCTAATGTTAAAGACCAAAAAATCAAGATTAATTTTCACTCTCCGTCAACGGTGCCAAAAACTTGATGTGTCGTTGTGTGGTGTTTATTTATGATAGTTCAAGTTTTAAATTTATATTTTGCGACTTAACAAAAAATAACACTTTAACGGACAGTGTACCCAATCGGTGGTAGATTCGTGGTAAGTAGAGTTTCGAACACTTGAGGAAATAAAAAAAAAAAAAAAAAAAAATTTATAAAAGTGGATATTGTTGTGTGGTTGTTGTGGGTTTGGTTTAATTTTGTTTTAAATTTTTGGTTTAAAAAAAAAAAAATAAAAAAAAAAAAAAGGGAATATATAAAAAATATTTGGGGGGGGGTTGGTTTTTTTTTTTGGGGGGGGGGGGGGGGGTTTTATAGGTTTTAGTAGTTTTGGTTTTTGTGTGGGGTGTTAGATATATTATGATTCTAATCTAAGTCAAACCTATGCTAATCCTATGTTAGTTCTAATTCTAATTCTAACAGGTAAAAGGGGGGTTTCAGCCTGAGAGACTGGCACGGGTTTGGTGGTGACTACAATCAATTCAAGACACTTTAACCTACGCAAGCAAATTAACAGAAAGTAAAAGAGCGGTCAAGCCTTATAATAGAAAACTATAATTAGCCATCATTAAATCCGATTAGAATTGGTTTGTTTGTTACTCGTTTAGAATATCACTTATCTCGAGGTGGCATATCAGTCTTAAGACTTAGGCGAGACTTTTTCCTAAGACCTAGACACATTAATTCTGTCACAATTGAAGCATCCTTATTTGCTGATTATAATCTATCTAGGGAATAAAGCAATGATGATCCTGTTAAACCTCTAGCACAATAAAGACTTTACCCAACTTACTGCTTAATGCGATTTATTAAAACTAGTAGTCCACTAACCCAATCATTACCAATTAAATTATAACAAACTTTGTTGAGATCCTAAGGGTCCACCTATCGGCCAACAAGCTCACAATCTAAAGGCAATGAACAGGTCTTTAATTGTGATCCTAAAGGTCAAGATGTATAATCACTATATGGAGAGCGATCTCGGCATCTAATTACTTTGGTCCCGTATCACTAGATCCAGTTGAATGAATAGGGTCGCATATTAAAGCAACATAAAACAAGTATCAATAAGATAAACATAAACAATCAATACAACATAAAGTTAAGCAATCAAGATATAAACAAAACCAAACATTCAAGCTTCATTGATAACTGCTAATCCCCAAAGGTATAAGCCCCTCAAACACATAATTAATACAAGAGAAAAGCTTAGCCAAGGAAAACTAACCGAGTTAACGAATGATACAAAAAAAACTGAACGATTACAAAATAATAAGAATTTACACGTTTTATCTATATGGATTGGAATGCGGTTGCGAGAGCCATTCAGCTCTTTTTCTCCTCGAAAAACGAATTTTTTTGTGGTTTAGGTATAGAAGAATATGATTTAGCACACCTTAAAACTCGTTTTAAGTTTTGTATTTATAGGGTCTGAAGTCGGTGCGATACGGCGTATCGAATGGGTTCGATACGGCGTATTGGGGTTTCTTAGAGTAGGGACCATGTTTGATATCTTCTAGAATATTCACCTTCTATATCTCCAATACGGCGTATTGGTCTCTCTGGATACGACGTATTGATCATGTTTCCTTCGGGTCTTTGGTGATGCAGGAACAGAGACATCGTATCTTCCTTGATGGATACGACTTATTTGGTTGGTCAGAACAGTAATCTTAAAATATCTTTGGTATTTAGCTCCAAATGCGTCACCCCCCCCCCCCCCTTTTGCTAATATTCACCAAGTACTCCATAATTACTGCAATTCTCAAACACAAACGATTAAGTAACAATTCTTTGCAATAATTATACAAAATGGGTTCATTACATGAGATAAATAATGCTATAAAATAGACTTTATTTGATGTCATCAGCAAGTCCTTTGTTTGATGAACAATGGTAGTTCGTTGTTGTTATTTATATAAATCTTCGATGCTTTGTTGATGCTTGATACTTGTTGGCTGTCTGCATGTAAGAAATTCTCCAGTAAATTATATCTGTATCTCAATTTTGTTTGTATTTAAATGTGTATGAATGTGAAATATTTTACCTTCCCATATGTTGATTTTGACCCACCTATCACCTCTGCCTAACATATATTCATTTACATGACATTTTTCTGCTTGGGATGCACTAAATAAGAAGAGATAGCATATTATATTTTTTTACCCGACAGTTGACCTTTATTTGTACAATCTTGCCCATTGCCGACCACAATGCCACCAATTTGAGTTACCTACCCAACTTCAATTGCTTGAACCAATTCCTCTTCAGGAAGAAAATCATATTAATGAATCAAATTCAAAATATGCAATTAAAATAACAAACTTAATGCAACATAGAAACTGATGTACAAAATGCATAAGCACTTATCCTCGATATAAAATCATAGCAAAATGAGTACATATTATGGCTTACTGACCTCCTTTGCATCTGTTATCTTAAACAATACAACCCTGCCCCACAATCACCAGCTGCAAGATAATCACCACTTTTATCCAACTCAATTGCTTTCTTGAAGTTTTCTTGTGTACGTCCATAACGTACCAATCTATTCACTTTTTTTTGTTCCTAAGCCCAATGGTATAAAAGAACTGGATAAAGAAATTCAGTTTTGAGCCAGTTTAATGAGCCAAGACTGACAAATAATAATGTTTGGGATTTCTTACATAAGTGACTGCTAAATGCAAATGTTCCCACCTTCATATTCCTCGTTTCGTTGGATATCACAGGGTATCATCGCGGTCACGGATGAAAACAACAAAATTGCATCAACTAATTTGTTAGGATTCATAAAATGTCAAAAATCATAATAAAATGATGATACATGTAACTTATAACATGTTAAATTCAAGGCCGTAATTCTTTTTTTATAATCTTTTTTTAATTTTCATATAAAGTTCCAACACATCTTGTATCTGTTAGACAACGAAAACCCCGTCGGATATTTTCTATTATTCATCACAATATATAGAGATTACAAGAGAGAAACCCTAGCGGACCACAAGCCCACAAACTGGGATTGAGCCAATTTATTCCCTAATACTCCCCTGCAGTCCGAGCGGCAAAATCGCAAAAGCGGACTGGAGTAGTAAACTAGAAAAAGAGAAAAACAAAACATTAACGTAATAAAAAAACAAACCGGCTCGTGATCAAAGCACGAACAACAATATAAGATTGTGCGAATTTGTGACCTTAGCACAAATCACCAACACAAATCACGATTTATGACCTTAGCACAAATCACCAACACAAATTACGAGATAAATCAAATTATCCCGAACCAGGATAAACCAAAGTATCCTATCGGAGAATAAACCAAAGTATTCTCTTAAAAACATTACATGATAAAAAAACAGAGAAAATATTAAATAAAAACATAACTAAACCCAAAATTATATACCATAAGAGTATATTGTTCCTTCTAACTTTCCACCTATTTCTCTTCCTTCTTGCCTCCTAAAAACACGCCTTGTATCCACAGAAAACAATTTTTCATAGACCAACATGTTTGCAAGATGCTAGTCTGTTGTTTCTTTCTTTTTCTTTTAATTTATAGCATCTGCTAATAAAAAAAGAAAAAAGCAAGTTGTGGTTATTATTGTAAGCAAGCAAGTAGACACCATAGAATTAAATGGTGATTTATGTTTGCAAGATAGTTGTGATTTATGGAGCAGCGGATGTTGAGCGATTATAAAAGGTTTGATACGGTAAAAAAGAAATTAGAGTTGTTTTTAGGAATACGTATTTGATAATTGAGAGGTTTGGGGTTTGACGGGGTGACGTAAGGTAGTAGGCGGCTCAATATAGCCACCTCGGTCTGCTCCGATGCCATGTTAGACAAAGAAAACCCCATCGGATATTTTGTATTATTAATCACAATATATAGAAATTACAAAAGAGAAACCCTAGCGGACCACAAACCCACAAACCGGGATTGGGCCAATTTATTCCCTAATAGTATCTACTATGTTAGGATAGTAATGTGTCGTTGTGTGGTGTTTATTTGTGATTGTTCAAGTTTTAAATTTATATTTTGCCGACTTAACAAAAAAACACACTTTAACGGGCAGTATACCCGACCGGTGGTAGATTCGTGGTAAGTAGGGTGTCGAACACTTAAAGCGAGGTTAAATCTCTCACTTTGTTTATATTTTGGTTATCTAATCTAAGTTAATTCTAATCTAAGTCAAACCTATGCTAATGATATGTTAATCTAATCCTAATTCTAACAGGTAAAAGGGGGGTTTCAGCCTGAGAGACTGGCACGAGTTTGGTTGGTGATTACAATCAATTCAAGACACTTTAACCCACGCAAGCAAATTGACAGAAGATAAAAAAGCGGTCGAGCCTTATGATAGAAAACTGTATTAGCCATCATTAATCTGATTAGAAGTTGGTTTGTTTATTCAGTGCAATGATAACTTATCTCGAAGAGGTATATCAATCTTAGACTTAGGCGGGACTTCATCCTAAGACCTAGACACATTAATTCTGTCACAATTAAAGCATCCTCATAAAGCATCCTTATTTGTTGATTATAATCTATCTTAAGGATTAAAGCAATGGTGATCTCGTTAAACCCTAGCTCATAGAGACTTTACCCACTTACTGCTTAATGGCAATTTATACTCTAGTAGTCCACTTGTCCAACTATCCAATGGAATCATAACATTATTTGTTGAATTATCTAGATTCACCTACTAGTCAACATGTTCAATAAACCAAAGGCAGTTTCCGTTAACTAGTTAAGCCAGAAGCGTATCCTTAGCACGATTTTAGAAGGACAATATTTGTGATCCTATAATTCTAGATGTATAAATCACTATATGGAGAGCTATCCCGGCATCTAGATTACTTAGTCCGTATCACTAGATCCAGTTGAATGATAGGTCGCATACAAAAGCACGTAAACAAGTATGATTTGATAAACATAAACAAGTATTCAACGATAAATTAAGCAATCGAGATATAAACAAAACCAAACATTCAGATCTTCATAATAACGGCTAATACCTGAACGTATTAGCCTTCAAACATCATAATTAATACAAGAGTAATTGTTTTAGCCAAGGTAAACTAACCGAGTTAACGAATGATACCAAAAACTAAACGATTACAAAAGTATAAGAAATTACACGTTGTCTTCTATGGATTGGAATGCGTTGCAAGACCTCTTCTGCTCTTCTTCTCCTCTGAAAATCGACTTTTGTGGTTTAGGTATCGAGAATATGATTTAGCACCCTTAAAACTCGTTTTTAAATTTTGTATTTATAGGGTCTGGAAGTCGGTTCAATATGGCGTATCCAAGGTATTGGATACGGCGTATTGGAGTTTCTTAGAGTAGGGACCACGTTTTATATCTTCCATAATCTTCACATACTATATCTTTATGTTAGGTATATTTGTATTTATTAGTTCCTACTGGTAGGTATGTAGTTCCTACTGGTAGAGTAATTGCTACTGTTAGGCAGGCACGGATACGCCGTATCTTCGCCTGATGGAAACATGATTGGTTGTCAGAATAGTAAATCTTCAAAATATCTTCATTTAAGCTCTAGAATGCGCGCCTTTTGCTAATATTCACCAACTACTCCATAATTACTGCAATTCTCAAATATAAACGATTAAGTAACAATTCTTTGCAATAATTATACAAAATGGGTTAAATACATAGGATAAATGATGCTATAAAATAGACTTTATTTGATGTCATCAAGGCGCCAATGGTATCATTCTACACATATCAAGTGGATGAACAAATTTTTTGTTGAATACAAGTGTTGTGAATGTTGCTTCACATTACTTCCAATAATACCATTAAAACTACCTTATTCAGGAACAACTGTTTGACTTTAGAATTTAAAAGTGATATATCCACACATACATAACTTGTTGTATTCTCAAGTTCTAAGATGGACTTACTAACCATATTCGATATCTTACTTATGACAACGGATCCAAAAGTAAATAATCAAAGGTTGAGGTGTCCAATATGCATCCCTTGTAAAAAATATATGAGTTTGGCGGGAATCATCCATATATTCAAAGAATATAACCAACACTCACATTTGCCTTATGTAACAATACTCCCAATGTTAATCGACAATGGACATATTTAGAATGATAAATCATTCAAGGATTAAACATGAAAATATAGGATAACAATTATTATATGAATGAAAACAAATACCTCGTATCTTTATTCATCAGCAAATTAAATTGTCTTACAATCCTAATTATCCAAATACTAATAAAACACAGATTTACATAAGACTACTAGCTGGAAGCATTCCAATATTCCTAGTATGTTCTGAATGCTTTGGAAATGCTAATGCTTTAGTAAAAGGATCAGCTAAGTTTTCATCTGTGTGAACTTTTTTTAACTTTATGTCGCCGTATTTAGTAACTTCACGAAGGTAGTGAACTTTGGCACGAAAATGTCTAACACCTTTAGTGATTCCTAATTCGTTAGCTATAGGTAATTACTCAGTATTATCACAATACCTATTTATGGGTTCTTCAATTTTGTGTTAACACACAACTCCATCCCAGAAAATAAAATTTCTAACCCTAACGCTTCCTTAGAAGCATCCATAAGCAGCAATATCTCAGCTTTCTGCAGAGAAGTTGCGAAGATGCCGTTGCTTGTACTCTTCTCAAGTCCAAACAACACCTCTATTTAAAATGAATACATACCATCTGAAGACTTGAGGTCATCAGCATCCATCAAAAATCCTGCATCAGTGGTATGAAAGAAAACCCTGAAGCACTCAATTTATATCACCTCCATAAACAGAAAATATATCCTTAGTATTCCTAAGAACGTCAGAATGTTCTTAACAGTGGTCCAGTAAAGATCCCTTGGATTCTTTTGAAATCGGCTTGTTATGTTCTGAGCGAACGCAACATCAAGGCGAGTACATCTCACATCATACATAATAGACCCCACAGCCAAGGCATATGGCACATTTTGTGTATGCGCTTCAAATTCAGCAGTTTTTTTAGTTCTATGTGTCTTTTAGAAATTCTCCAAAGGAGAGCTTCTGATTTGGAGTCTAAGTATGGTTTTTAGGTCAAAACATTTTAGTGTGCTATCATATCCGAAACTGAGTAGTTAAAAGTTTGATTTTATTTGAGGCACTTAAGATGAGAAATAAATTAGTGGAAAAATCTTGGAGTTGTAGACTCATGGTATTTAACCTATAATTTTTTGTAGAATTTATAAAGCTCAGTAGGTTTGGTTTAGAAAATGGTAAAGTGAGGTTAAAATTCTACGTTTTTGGGTAAATTGTAAGACTTTGAAATAATGTGTAAACGAATTGGTTAATGTCGGGCATGGTGTCGGGGTGACCCATGAAGGTAACTAAACACCTTAGACATCCAACATATGATTGTTACATGTGCTAAATATTTTGGCTTAGTAGCGTGTAACACGAGTTATTTTGTTGTTTAGATTTGTGCTAGTTGTTTCTGAAGCTTTTTGTTGGAATATTTTGGAAATCTAAGCAAAGGTAAGTTTTATAGCCCATTTTTCTCATGTTATTTTGGGGTGAGAATGATGCTTGTCTTGTTGTCGTGTTAAAATGATTTTAAGCTTGCTGTAGTTATGTGTATTGGATCGTGGGCACGTTCCGTCCCGTTGTGTTGCGATATGATATGTTTGGTATTGTGGATCCCAATATGCAAAACGAGGTGTGACGGTGGTAAGACTGCGTGAGCTAATATGAGGCCATGTAGCGCACATATGTAGTTGATATGATTGTGGATCGTGGGCACGTTCCGTCCCGTTGTTGTTAATTGTTGTCATGAATTGTTTTGGTAATTGCAACAGCTAATTGAAAGTTTATTTTGGATATTGTTGTATGTCGTAAACCTATGATTCTCGCTCAACTTTATGTTGACATTTTAAGCATCATTTTCAGGTGAGCTTAATGGTGCTAAGATAGAGCGAAGTGGCTAGAAGAGACCGTAGGATTTAATTTATGCTTTCTGTTTGAATAATTGCGTTTGCATGAATTGTTTGGATTATGTTTTGCATGTCATTTATTGACGAGACCTCTTTCTCATTAATAAAGACACCATTAGGTTTTGGGTATTGTTATGACACTTTGTGTCTTTGCTTTACTTTAGTTTTCATTTTAGTATTCTCTATATAGACACCATGTGTTGTGATGATATCCATTCTTGTTTATACCTGCGTTTCCGCCTTGGCGGGGTGTGACAGATTGGTATCAGAGCCTTTGGTTATAGAGAACTAGGTGGTTGAGCCTAGACTATAGCTTAAGGGTCCCTTATATAGTTGCATTTTAGGGCATAAGTGTACGTATATACCGTATGTTCCCGCTACCTAAAAGCTTTGAAATTCTTTCTATTTTGAATTACTACTATATAATATGAAATATATACTTTTTTATTATGGGGATCTAATAGTATATACCACTTTGTTATTGGTTTAGTCATGTCTTCCCCTACCCCTAGGATGTAACACCCCCAAAATTGGGTCGCAGCGGAATGTATTTCCAGGAGCGTTACTTCATGATCCCATTGCACAAGTCAGGAGAGAACGACCTCTAACTGAGTCATTTGAAAAGAAATCTTGTAAATTTGGACTCCAATGCACATCAAGTATGTCATACATCTATTTCACCTGAGAAAAACATGCTTAAAAGTGTCAACATTAAAGTTGGTGAGTTCATAGGTTTTTGTAAGTATGAATGTAAATCCCAAAACTATATATATAGGTTTACTGTGTTACAAGTTTCGCCCATACAAGACTTGCAACGCATAAACCTACATATATAGGTTTCCTTATATAAAATCCCAAAATGTTTCAAGTATATATTGTAATGAACACGATATCCCAAAATGTTTCAAGTAGATATTATAATGAACACAATATCCAAAAATGTTTCAAGTAGATATTATAATGAACACAATATCCAAAAATGTTTCAAGTAGATATTATAATGAGCACAATATCCCAATAACTTTCAAGTATCTTATATTGCCTAGTATGCAACATAAATATTCATGTGTGTATAAACAATGACTTACGATTTCTCTAAGTTCATGGAAACTGCGACGTAGACTTGTAAGTATGCCACTTTATTCAAGGCACGGTAAATGTTCATTAGTATATAGTTGTTGGTCGTGTAGACACCAATCCATTCATATCCGACATGGTATAACGTTCGTTAGTTCGATCTCGAACTAGTGAGAGCTAATCACCCGAACGGGGGTTGTCAATCCCCAATAGATCTATTTTATAACATTCGCGCTCACCCTCCAAGTGATTTACAGTTCATGAAACCTAAGCTAATCCGTAATTATTCGAGTAAAAGTCAAGTATGTGTTTACGTCCAAAAAGTAAACCAAGTATTGTATCTCATCGCATGACAAGTAAAGAAGTGCATAAATCAATTTGTAATCAACCAAGTAAATGTATTTATAATCAAGCATGTTCTCACCCCAAAACTTATAAAACAAATCATGTAAAACGTGGGGTTATGAACTCACCTCGAGTGAGCTAATATCAAGTATATCACGCAAAATGCGTCCGATAATCGCCGAATGCAACCTAATCCAATATAGGTCGTATGAGTACTCGAGTACGTTGTCTAACAACTACCATATATAATCCTATTTAGTTATCATCATACTATCGTTCGGGCTATCATAATTAAGAGGTCATGACATGACGTACGAGGAGCTAGGATACTTTAAATCGTAAATCCAACAACTCGTCAATACGCCATCCGAAGAGGCCTCATTATGAAATTCCCTAGTAATATAGCACTTTGGTAACTATAACACATATATTTCTATATAGCTACATCACCATCTAATCGTTTTAGTGAAATCATATTTATAAAGTAAAAACGTTTATAAATACGCCTTTAGCAAAAATGACATAACTTTGTCGTTTTAAGTCCGTTTATCGCGTTTCTTACGTCCATGCTTTCGTATTAAGACGAGTGATCATAAAATCACATTTTTAGGTTTTCATGATTCTAATGTGAATAGTGATTTTACTGTTCATCATAGCTATAAACTCGTTTTTACGTTTTAATTAGCGTAAAACTCGTAAACGTCGTATCTTATTCATTATAGCTCCGTTTTAGCGATTCTTTCGAGCACGATCTCGAAATTAAAAGTTTTATCATATTATTTATGTTTTACAAAGTATAAGTTTCTGCCATGAATAGTAACTTTTATAAAAATAGTTTTATAAAAGTATTAACTATCATAAACTTGTAAATAGCGTATCTTCTTCGTTATTAATTGGTTTTTCGAGTTCTTTATGACCCCTCGATCCTTGTGACATGTAGTATTTTATAAAAGTATAAAATACATATGTAATTGTTCGAATACAAACAGCCCCCTAAGATAAATTTCTTAAAAAGTGTTAAAAAACTTGTTTTTCAGAACTTTTTAGCTTTTACCTCTTTGTTACAAATACATTAGAACCCTTAATATCTTATGTTTAATATATTAGGTCCATTAGTCAGTTTTTGTCCAAGAGTTCAAGATAACAAGTGTTCTAATCTCACTTTTAATCAAAACCCATTAAAGAAACCCTAAATGGTGATTTAGCTAAATAAAACATATGAACACATAAAATCATAAGTATGAATACATAAAGAGTCTTAGATAACCTTAATGATATGTAGTATGATGACCAACACAATCCAAACCCTTGTTTGGATCACAAATCCAAGCTTGCAAGTATGAAAACCCTAGATTAGGTTTGAAACCCTAATCTTCCATTCTTTGCTTCAACACTTGTAAATGGTTAACCAATGCTTGCAAACACCTTAGAAGGTCTTAGGAATGATGTGTGTATGTTTGTATAATTGGTAGAAAAATTTGTATGGATTGTGTAAAGGGGTGTTTTTGAGCCGTGGCCTATCAAGAGTAAAATGGGAGAGATTGTTTTGATTTACACCTTAGGAATGTGTTATGTGTGTTTATCTTGCTAGTTAAGTCCTTATATAGGAGCTAACCATGGTTAAGGATCCCTAGTTAAGTCTAACTAGGATGCATGGTTAAGGAATGCAAGTGCATGAAATATCTTGATATTTCTTGATATTTAGGGCAAGTGACAAGAACCTAGATATTTGTTTGGTTCTATCTCATAAAATCCGGCCCTAATGACTCATATGTGATGATATTTGATAAATTTGGGTATTGGGTATAATCGTGGGTATTTGTTTAAGCGTAGATAAGTTCCGGTGCTTCCGGGAACGCCTAATCGCATTTTATCGCGAAACGTAACCACTTTACGTAACTAATAAAAATAAAATGAACAAAGTTAATAATTATCCTCAAAATAATTACATAACACTTGCTTGATGTAGACATTTAATCGTTTGATGCCCGTTTACATTGAACGATAATTTTTAGCTTACGCGATTTAGCTTAACTTTTACGATTAAAAGCAAATGCGTACAATACTAAAAATAACTTGTGAATTTATTGACGTCGTATATGACCCTAAAACACGGGGTGTTATATAGGAGATATCGTTGGGAGATTGTTTACCTCACTGGACTCGTGGAGTTGGGTGACTTTTGAGAGAGAAAAGTCAAACCCAAGCGAGGCCCAACATAAGTTTATTTCATTTTCTACCTCGATGCGTTGCTATAATCGAGGATTGCTTTTATATTTTGGGTCACGATGTGACTTCTGTTTCGTTTGGTCAATTGGGATTTTATGGTTCGTTAGATGGATTATCATGTTTGAGTTATATTTGGGTTATTATTAAGTACTATGTGGTAGATGTGTGTTATCATTGAGATGTGTAGTCTTAGAAGTAAGTACACGTGTGAAAAAGGTGCAATTTGTAGGTCCTTATCAACAGGATCTAAATGAGCCTTACACGACTTATAGTCCTTTAGATAAATCCAAAGAAACTATGAGAGACAATAACCGTGAATACAAATATTGATGCGGAATATCAATATCATATTACCAGATGAAAAAACACAGGAACATTATGTAAAAAAATATCTATTATACTATTTGATTGCAAATGCTCAATCAACCGATGTGTTTACAATACTATACTACGTTCCTTTTATAAGCTTAAGGAACCCTAAACGCGTTAAGAGATAATGCTTATCTCTTCCTAGATTAACGCTAAGAGATAACTATTACTATAATTACAACCAGACT
This sequence comes from Tanacetum coccineum, assembly GCA_026074375.1. Lineage (NCBI taxonomy): Eukaryota > Viridiplantae > Streptophyta > Magnoliopsida > Asterales > Asteraceae > Tanacetum > Tanacetum coccineum. The sequence goes on along the minus strand of BQNB010010538.1, from coordinate 60,204 downwards.
TAACATTCTGACCCAGCAGTATTAACTTTAATACTGCCAGACTTAAGTTAATGCTGGCAGACTTAACTTGCTCTACCAGACTTAACTTCTACTACTAACAGTACTAACTATTCTTATCAGTACTAACTATATCTAACAGACTTAACTTTAATACTAACAGTATTAAGTCCGTTTACAATATTTTCCTAACAATCCTCCCCTAACTTGATCTTCACACATGAACTTCAAGTTCCCTCAGAATATTCTTGATCTTTAAACACTTTAAGCTTCTTCTTGGGCTTGTTAGAGGATTGTCTTGAACTTCTGTCTTCAAAATAATAAGTCTTTATGTCTTCAAATCTTGACAGCAACTAGTCTTTAACCTTTGTATCAGCAACCTTGACAATTTTGTACATCAAAACATAAAGTTTCATACTATTCTCATCACTTCCAGGTGTGTTAACTCCTGTGAGAGGTGAATCATTGAAAATGTAAATGGATTTGATGTCTCTTTACCAGTTAGCCATTAACTCTGGAGTAGTCAGTTCTTTGGCCACCAGAAAGGTGCATGTCCATGGTCAACTGATAACCTTTCAAACTCTTAGTACTTGAATCATTGGTGAGTAGATACCATATGATTTTTGTCAAACCATTACAGCCATCAACGGAATTTGATGATGCCTTTACTGTAGCCGTTAGTCAGGGCTAGTCATGCTTTAGTTAAATACTATTGGTGATTAATACCATACAATTTTTGGTAAATTGTCAACCATGAACGGATTTTGTGGGTCTTTACCAAGCAGCCGTTTGCTCTTGGACTAGTTAGTTCTTATGTCTGTTAGACATGGTGAACCAAAGACCATTTGTTGTGTGGTGGTTAGCCAACACTCAAACCCTTTCTTCTTCTCCATGATCATCATCATTAGAATCTTCAAATTCTTCTAACTGTTGTTTCACAAACTTGATCAGCTCTAAAGCCATAGAGCTTTCTTCTTCAGTTTCTAACTTCAGTTCCAACATTTGTGAAAGTACTTCCTTTGTCAGAGGGTATCTGCTTTCCACAAGCATATGAAAAACAAGTCCAGTACTTGTCATAATAGTATGTACTCCTGAGGAACTATGTAGTTTCCAGCTGATAAGCTTCCAGTCTTGCTGTGTATCCCAAAAGTCAGCCGTATCACCTTGATTAAACATAATCATCAGATCTCCCCAAAGCATCCTGTCAAATCCTTCAGGAAGCCTATCTTTATATTCTTCCATGACTAGCTCATAAATGATTTTCAAATCTTCTCTGTCCAAAATCGATAAAACTCCCATTAAGGTGCGAAAGAATCTCTGATGACCATTACTCCTTGTTACCTTATTCAGATATATATCTTCATCAGGTTTGGTTTGATCATGTTGAGGTTTAGTTGTAAGGAAAAATGATTGCCATTCAATAATGGGATGTTGATGATCAAGACTCTCAACATCAATCACTTTGTCCTCATCAGGAGCTATATGTAAGCATATCTTCAGATCATCATCTTCTCTTGTGAGACTAGAGCCATGCTTTCTCCTTTTTGCTTTTAACTTCCTCCTTGTGCCTAACTTCCTTTTCTTTGCTCCTTCTTCCTCTTGAACTTCCTCATGAACTGATTCATCCTTCTTTTCTTCCTCTTTATCAGCATCTTTCTCATTAATCTTTTTAATTGCTCTCTCATCTTCTTCAGATCCAATAGCCACAAAAGTCTGATCTTGCTTCTTGTATCTCTCATACAGTACTTGAATCTCCTCAAATGACTTAGACTTTAACTCAGCATGCTTCTTGTTTGCGACATGTTTCAGATAAGTGATCATCTGATTTCTAAGCTGAGATATTGTTGGTGGCTTGTTTCTGATAATAGCACTCCTTTGTTCTGCAAGAAACTTCCTTTGGGCAGCAATTGTGTCATGTAAGAACTTTGCTCTTTCCTCAATAGAATATTGCTCCCTTTCTTCTTGTTGAATCTTTTCAGCAAGAATCTGATCTGCATTTAATCTTGCTTGAATGTAGTCAAATTCAGTTGCCAGTGCTTCTCTTGCAGCTTCTTCCTCTTGCTCTACCAATCTTCTAGCTAGAAGTGCATCAAGATCAATTTGTCTTTGTGTTTCAACATCCATTTCAGCTTGCACTCTTTTAGCTTCCTCTAAATCTGCTAACTCTTGAAGCTCTTTTGATGTCTTTGATGCTTGAACTTCAGCTTGAAGGTCCTCTTCAGTCATTGGCTCCTTTCCTTTTCTCCTTTGAACCCTTTCTGCCTCTTCACACGTATTAAACTTCAGCAGGCATTAACTTCACTGTATTAATTTGAGCTAAGGTGTACTATCAGGTTTAAGTTCTGCAGTATTAACTTAGCTAGTATTTAATTGAGCTGAATCAGTTCTTCAAAATGATGAATTTGGTAGGTGTTTTTTGTTGACTTTGATTTTCTTTTGTAAATCCTTGCTACACCAAGAGGTGCTTGTGATCCTTAAACCCTTCTGAAGCTTCATTTGTTAAGATTCTGTCGCAGCCTCTAAAGTGGAAAGACTTATTTGTTCTTCTTCGTGCCTCCCCTGAATCCTTCTCTTTTCAGGAGTTACAATGTATCACTGTATCTGTTTCAAAAGGAACTTCTTGATCCTGACCCTCTGCATCCTTAGCTTCTTTACTCTTCCTCTTCTTCCTCAACTTGTTTTCTAGCTTTTTGACTTTCTCTATCAGCTGAAAGATTGTTGTTCCAAGAGTCTGCTTAGTTTCACTCAATTCCTTTTCCAAAGATTTTACTCTTGACTCCAGCCTAGGTACAATATCCATCAGGTTCCTAAGTTGCTCACTTTCTTCACTAGATCTAGATGCTTGAAACTCAGGTTCATGTGAAGGTGGTGGAGACATATGATAAGAAGGTTCAAATGATGGACCTTCTGTATCATGATATGAAGGTGATGGTATTTGAGGAGATGGTGGCAGAGTTGGTTGAATGTCAGGAATGCTAGAGACTGGTGGAGGTGATGTTGTTTGTACAGGTTGAGTTGGAGGTGTTATAGCTGTTGGTTGTACACTTGATGGTTGAGGAGTTGTTAATGAAGATTGAGTTATTGTGGGAGGTGGTTGTACAGGTTGAGTTAGTGAAGAAGGTGGTTGTGGTGGAGAAGTTGCTGTTATAGGTGGAGGAGGTGATTGTGGTTGTGTTATTTGTACATGAGATGATGAGGGAGTTGATACATGGTGAGTTGTTGTTGGAGCAGCACTTGGTTGAGGTTGACCTGCATCAATGATTAGCATAGCAGGCAACAATGGTCTATGTATCCCTTGAAAACTTCTTTTCATATTTCCAAAAATCTTTTTAGTTAATGATACAGGGATAAAAAGGTTTTTGTTTTCAGTTTGTACATTCAAAATCATCTGAAGAAAACGAGGGTACATTAAAAACTTTGATTTGCTTTTTAAATTGGAGATCATTCCATCAAAGATAAGTTTGAAAAAAATTAAAGTATTCTTCGTGGAAAGACAGATCAAGGCGTGGCAATGTTGCTTCATAACTGATCCATCCTTCTCTTTTGGTAGCTTATACAGTGTGTATATGATGCGTCTTAAGATCTCCATTGGGGTGTAAGTGACTTTTCCAAAAAGTAAAAGTTCGTGATTTACATACCAATATTGCAATCTGCAAACATCTCTTCATTTTGAAACTATGAATCCTGAAGCATATGCTAATTTGGAGTTGCCTCTAACAGTCTAGACTTCAGAGTGATTGTATATTCAATGGTATCTATTGTTGCATCAAGTTGTTGAGTCCCATCTGCAAGTGTTCTAGCAGTTGCAGTCTGCCAAAACTGCTTGACAAGAGAATCGTAGATAGGTGGATTGTGAGTGAGAGCATACCTCAATTTTGACCTTCTGAGGAAATCCACTATCTCTGTGTAACCAGCACTCTCAGTGGGTTTGAGTAAGAAACCCACTTGGTTGTGCTTATCGCAATACTTGAGTTGCGCCATTGAACGACTTGATGAAAATATTTGAATCTTTAAAGAAAATTAGTACTGGTGATGTGACGTTTGACAGATTAGGTCTGTTAGAGAGAGTAATTTTGAGCGATTGCTTTTAGAAAAAGATAATAGGGTAAATAGTGATAAGGATGAAAGAGAAATTACTTTATCCCTATATAAGTACTCTATCAGCGTTTTAGGCGGCTAAAATATCTTCAACGGTTATGTTTGAATAAAATACAACGATTTTATTTCAATCAGTATTAAGTGAAAGCTACCAGACTTAAAAACTCGCACTACCAGACTTAAAATAGTCAACCAGTATTAATAGAGACTCATCAGACTTAACATATTTTCAACCAGTTTTAATAAAATTTACAGCAAGTTGACCACAACATCATTACTTACAACCAAATTGCATCCAATTAGCAAGTGACACCTGGCATTTTTCTTTTCCATGCCCAAGTTGATCTTGCATCACTCTTTTCAACTCCAAGTCGTACCTGCAAAGTTAGTTTAAAGAAGAAAGACAATTCTAATTTAATTTATACTAAGCAGAATTAACCTAAGATAACTACCAGTCTTAATCCTTAACAACCAGTATTAAGAGATTACCAGTTTTAACTTTTACACTAACAGACTTAATACTAAGCTACCAGAATTAAGTTACTACATTACCAGAACTAACACTTAATTGTACTACCAGAATTAATTTTAAACTTAGAGCTACCAGGATTAAGTCTAACTACCAGGATTAAGTCTAACTTGGACAGAACTAAATAATACATTATAAAATTTACACTTTTTCCTCCCCTTAAATGTAGCTTATGGGTTGATCATACCAATGCTAACCACCAAATAATTGAACCGGGGTCCATCAAATGGTTTGGTCAACAAGTCAGCTACATTTAAGCGTTGTGGAATTTTCTCACACTTATGAGCTTCTTTCTCATTAACAGTCTCTGTGAAGTGGTGTCGAATCTCAATTGTGTTTGGTTTTTGGTATGATAGACAGGGTTCTTCACAATGCAGATTGTGTTTCATTACAATGGGTTTGGTATTCATGAAGTTGAAACCTTAGTCCACAATTGATTTTGAACCCACAACACTTGTCAACAGCAATGTCAGCAGCACATATTAAGCTCAGTTGTTGACGTGGCTACCAATAGTCTGTTTCTTGCATTGCCATGAGATAAGTCTATTGACAAGAAAATTGACAACCCACCTGTTGTGGATTTCCTGTTCAAGGCTGAACCACACATAGTCACTATCAGAGGAATTGCTTCCAAATTCAAGGGGAGACAGTCCCTAGGGTACCATAATCCCAAGTTGGGTTTTGCCCTGAGGTACTTGAAGATACTCTTGACAGGCATTGAGATGAGGAAGTCTTTGAGAGTTACCTTGAAAACGTGAACAAACAAATTCTGCATACATAATAATATGCAGGTCTAGAAGCAGTTAAGTAATAGGAGAACGATCATAGATCTATACAAGTGTACATCTACTTCAAAAGCTTCCTCATCCTTCGTCAAAGGCAACTTGGTCTCCATAGAGTGATAGCAGCTTGACAATTTCACAAGATCAAAATTCTTGAGGCATCTCAGCTTACATAATTGCCTGAGATATGCAAGTGCCTTCGTGTTCTGCTTGACTTGTAGACCTAAAAAGAATGTAAGTTCACCCATGGAACTCATTTGAAATCTGCTTTGCATCAAGGTCTCAAACTCAGCACACCAAGACTTGTTTGTAGACCCAAAAATGATATCATCAACATACACTTGAACCAACATGATATCCTTCTTGTTTCTTCTAATGAATAAAGTCTTGTCAATAGTGCCCCTCTTGTATCCATGCTTCTCTAGGAATGTGGACAAAGTAGCATACCAAGCTCTAGGGGCTTGGTGCAATCCATACAAAGCTTTGACTACCTTGTACACTTTTGTAGGATGGTCAGGATCAACAAAACCAGGAGGTTGTGAGACATAGACTTCTTCATCAATAGTGCCATAAAGAAAAGCACTCTTGACATCCATTTGATAGACTATGGCAACCCCCTTAAGTGAGGCAACAGGCCAAATAACAACCTGATAGCTTCTATCTTGCTACATGGGTGACAAAAACATCATCATAGTCAATCCATCTTCCTGTCTTATGACTGAGCTACTAGCCGTGCTTTGTTTCTGACAACTATCCTCTATCATCCTTCTTGTTTCTGTAACCATTTAGTACCTATCACCTTCGGCACAGTGGGTAATCACCAAAACCCATACTTGTTGAAGCTTGAACTGCAACAGTTCTTCTTGCATAGCTTCAACCCAGCTTCCATCTTCAAGGGCTTCTGTCACTTTTCTTGGTTCAAACTGAGATAGAAAGCAAGCAAAAAGACAGTGTTGTTGATCTTTATGATTGCTTCTTTGGTGAGCTTGAATGTAGCTCACTAAAGCATGAGGCTCAGTGATTTTCTTGAGAGAGCTTCTAGTCTGAACAGGTGTATTGGGATCTCCAAGGATTTGACTTTGAGGATGAGCATTGTGAATCCTTAGAGTGGGGTTGGTTAGGACATCTACCTCATCAGGGAGATTGTTGAAATCAGTAATAAACTCCCATCATCATCATAAGAAGCTTGTTCAAAAATACCTTCACTTGATTTATCATAAATCCTTATTTCAGGCATCTCATCTTCATTGTCATCAGAGAAGACCTCGTCTTCATTTTGAGCACTAGGAGAGACAGCTTTCATATTTCCAGTATTAACCTCCTCAAAAGCAGTATTAAGGTTAGAACTACCAGTATTAACAGGATCAGTACTGGTAGGTACTGATGTAGGTACTGGTCCTAAGTGCTTCAAAGCAAGTGCATCAAGCTCTTTCCTAAAAACCATAATGTCATCAGCAGATTTGGATATTGGAGTAGAAGATGGCTTCTTAGAGGAGAGACTCTTCTTTGTAGCATTGTGTTCAGAACCAGCTGCTGGTCTAGAAGTAGAAGAAACCACAAGGAGTTCTTCAGCCTCTTCAGTCTGCACATCAATGTCACTGACCTCTTTTGAACCTGCATGGTTAGCTTGATTTTGCAAAGATACAGGTATATAGTTCATAGAGTCTGTAAGATAGTCTAAGTCAAACATCCACCTATGTCCTAAGCCCTGCACATTGGGTTTTTCCTCTAGAAAGTTGACATGAAGATTTACTTCCACTCTCTTGGTGACTAAGTTATAAACCCTAAAGGCTTTACTGTTCACAGAGTAACCAACAAGAAAACCCTCATCAGACTTTCCATCAAACTTTCCTAGTGGGCTAAGAGTTATTAAGAATGGTTCACATGGACCCAAATGGTATTATTACTAAGGATTGGTTTGTGGCCAAACAAGAGCTTCATTAAGGTGGTTTTGTTCTGAGGCCTTCGGTCACCCTTACCCTGTTGAAGGTATGCAAGCAGTTATTGACTGATTCTGCCCAAAATGGTGGTAGGCTAGAGTGAGTCAGCTAGCATAGTCCTAGCAGCCTCTATAAGGGTTCCTATTCTTCTCTCAGCAACCCCATTTTGCTGAGGTGTTCTTGCACATTTGAATACTCCTGTTTGTTACCTTTTCCCACAGACTCAAGCATACCCCTGTTCTTAAATTCTGTCCCATTATCTGATCTAATGATTTTTACTTTTTGATTTAGTTGGTTTTCTATCTGTCTTATAAAAGTCTTAAGGATGCTACTAGTCTCAATCCTTTTTGGCTAGAAAGAAAAACAAAGAATCCTTGAACAGTCATCAGTAATCACTAGACAGTAACTTGCATGGTTGATACTCCTACAGAAGTTGAGTCCGAAATAAATCCGATGTGCAAGGTATGTAAGGGTGGGTACCATTTTCTTTCCATATTGGGCTTTTCAGGTGGCACTTGTGTTGCTTTTCCCTTCTGACAAGCAACACAAGTGTGGTCATTTTTGGAAAACTCTTGGAAGGCAAACACGCTACTAGTTTATCTTCCGTTTACAGTTTATTTAAATTTTTGAAATTAAGGTGACCTAACCTCCTGTGCCACAATTTAGCTTCATTAGATGAGGCTTTTGTCTAATAAACAAGTGTATGCTTTTGAAGAATCACATTTTTCATATCAAAGTATACATGTTGTGTTGCCTAGGAACTTTAAGAAGAACCTGATTTTCATCAGGCATCTTGAAGTCAGAGGACACCACAAAACACTCTTTTTCAGTAAAAAGTACATTTAGCTTTTTATCACATATCTGAGATATAGAGAATAAGTTAAAATGTCCAAGTTCTTTCACAAAAGCCACATCATCAAAAACTAAATTTCCTAATCTAATAGTACCTTTACCACTGATACTCCCTTTACTTCCTCCAAAAGTAACAGATCCCACTTTAGAGAGTTCTTGATAATCTTCAAGATGGGCCCTGTTACCAGTCATGTGCCCAGAACATCCACTATCAAAAATACCTCTATGCTCCATATGCTTCAGTGGATGATCCTGCACACACAAAAAGAGATTAGTTTCTCTTTGGGACCCATGCCTTCACAGGCTTGGGTCTGCCTTGTGGACCTTGAGAAACATGAACATATGAATCAGGGGTTGGTCCACTATTGGTATTGGAGTGTGGTGTTGTTTTTCTCCAAACACAACCTGCTGAGGTCTTAACAGCAGTACCCATTTTGCCCTTAACAGCATATATATTTGACTTATATGTTGTATTCGTGAAAAGGGTCCTATGTCAGGTGAACTTGGTTTGAAAAACATTTCTTTGGACTTTTAAGATTCACCTGTGAAGTTGGTTTGAGAATACTGGTCTATTTACTATAGCAGTATTAGCCATTTTGTTTAGCCTGTATTAACTCTAGATCATCCTGACTTATTTTGAAGTGCAGAATTAAAATGATTCTACCAGAATTAACTTGTTGCTTGCCTGTATTAATCTAGAAGCACCAGACTTATATTAGATGTGCCAGATTAAAATGCACACTACCTGCATTAACATTGTTTTTTTACTTACAAGAACTAACATTTTGCTTGCCAGTATTAACATTTACCCTACCAGTTTTAATAGTTTGCTAGCAGTACATAATGTTGGGTCTAATGTTATTAGTTGTACTGGTCTGGGGTGAACTGATTTGCTTTACTTCACCTGTTGTGTTAGTCCAGGTCTGGTCTAGTTGCCTTGCATCAACATGTATCACCTTTTGCTCTTAAGAGCAGCTTCCTTGACCATCTTTTTCTCATAATAGTCACAGTCCTATTAATCAAGTGCTCAGACTTCCACACACAAAAAACATGGTTTTCTTACAAAAGGATTATCCTGCACCTAATTCTCTTTCCATTCTTTGATTCCAATTCTGTCTATTCCATGAGAAATTGGTGAGGGAGTCACTGGTTTCTCTATTTAGGTTGCTAGGAGTTTTTACATGCTGTGCACAACTAGGGTCAACTGTTTGTGGGGGTGTAGGCACTTGTAATTGAGTCTTTTGGGTGGAAATGGAAACCTGCTCACTAGAAGGTATAGGGATAGAGTCATTATTTGCTGAATTTTCAGATACAGTTCCTTGTTCCCCATCACTATCATTGGATTGACAGGTTGAGTAATGAGTGGAACTATCATTTGAGACAGCTCCAAGTTCCCCATCACTGTCATTAGATGGACAGATGGAGAAACTAATGGAGCTAGCATTAGACACTGTAGGACTAGGAGTTTGAGGTTGAGGTCCATATTTGCCATACTCATACAGAGAATCATCTATGTCCTCCTGTTCCCTAGGGGTATAGTCACCACTAAGAGGATGGGGGACACCTTTATTCTCTACTTGTTTAAATCTGCTGTACAGTGGAATGGCATGATATCCTGGATCAGTTTCCCTAATGCTGGCAAAAATACCTCTATCCATCTCTTCCTCATAACTTAGGACCTCAGCATTAGATTTTATGCTATATCCTAACCCTAGCTTAACAGTTGAGCTCATCCCACAATCAATAAGCTTCCAAAGATTTTTAGAGGATGCAAACCAAGAATCAACAATTTTTTGTAAAGCATCTTTATCTTTGACAGGCTTTCATTTCCTATACTTCTATACTTTTAACTTTTCTATTCTTTTTCAAAATTTGATTAGCTTGAAAGAGTAATTTTTCATTTAAGGAAATTTGTTGTTTGTGGGAGGCATTAAGCTGAGCTTCTACTTTCTTAAGACCTATCTTATGGGCAGTTAAGGCAGCTTCTTGGTCACCAAATTCAGATTGTAATTCATCATACTTAGCTTTAAGAGCATTATATGAATCTAAACACAATTTAGAGCACATTGATACCTCATTATTCACAGTGAAAGCCATTAGAGCATGATTGATTTCCTCATCTGTAGTCTGTTCTACCCAATTGATTTGACCTTCATCAATGGTCATCAAAGCTTCCTTTTCAGTTCTCACTGGCTTGAAATCTTGACCTCTACTTGCTTCCTGCCTGCTTCCATCTTTTGTACCTTTAAACTTGCACTCCCTAGCAAAATGCCCAGTATTGTGACAATTGAAACACTCAACTTTTCTCTTATCAAATGCCACATGCATTTTTCCATCCACTCTTGGCCTTCTACCTGTCTTCTTATAGAACTTCTTTATCTTGATGGCAGTCATAGCAATTTGCCAATTTATATCCATCTCTTCCAAATCCAGATCATCAATTTGATCTAGGTCTTCATGTATCAAATCCACATCATCAGCATTTGTGGCTAGAAAGGAATGGATAACTTCATCAGCAAGACCAGGAGTAGCAGTTGGTGTTGCTTTGGAAGAGGAAGTGGTATAAGAACTATAACTTCCTGAGTTGTGATGTGGCTTATGCTTGCTTGATGAGGCTTTAGCTTGTGATAGAAAAGCCACATTGTCAGATGTGAGAGAAGAAGATGATGTCTTTTGAATGTCTTGTTCAAAGACACTCAGATTATTGTATAAATCATCTATTGACAGTGTGTCAATATTCTTCTTCGTTCTCATTGTCATAGCTAAACTGTCCCACGCAGGAGGAAGGGACCTCAAGAACTTGTGATTTGCATCTTCATCTGACACACTAGCACCAAGGGCATCCAACTGTGATAGAAGTTTTTGAAACCTATCATACCCTTTCTCCAAACTTTCCTTAGAAGATATAGTAAATGCTTCAAACTGTTGTTTAAAAATTTTTTGGGGGGGGGTTTTTTTTTTTGTTTTTAAGAACTGCTTTTTCCATTTTCTTTGAGTTTGCATTTCCACCAACCTTGTCTTGATAGCTGCCCAGATCTCTTTGCATCATACATGCCTGTGAAAACATCTAGATGATCTTTTGGAACAGCCTTTAGCAGTATATGTTCTAGCTTTTCACTTTCTTTTTCATCCGCAAATGTTCTGCATGTGTGGTTGGAGGATGTTCCCTGTAAACACCATCTTGCCTGTGGTGACACGCTTATTCAGTGTTTCCATTTTGATTTACTTTCCAAAACCCTCCATTATATATATACTCAAGATATGTTCCATTTCCATGCCCACGTATCTATAATCATCCTTTTGAAGGACAGGCAGTTTGATATTTGAAAGTGTATTTGTGGTGATTATTTGTGGTGGTTTAGCAAGGCGCATCTCCTTTGTTGGAATGCTGGTACAGATCCAGCCAAAGATTGCATCATATGGGAAAGTTCTCATCTATCATGAAGAGAGAAATTCATCGTTGGCAGAAATGACTAATTGCTTTGTGGAATAAAGGTGTGAATCTTTGTTCAAACTTGTGTAAAGTCCCTTTGGGTTGCTCTTGATACCAACTTGTAGGTCCTTATCAACAGGATCTAAATGAGCCTTACACGACTTATAGTCCTTTAGATAAATCCAAAGAAACTATGAGAGACAATAACCGTGAATACAAATATTGATGCGGAATATCAATATCTATACCAAGATGAACACAAGAACAATATGCTAAAAATACTATTACTATTTGATTGTGAATGCTCAATCAACCGATGTGTTTACAATACTATACTACGTTCCTTTTATAAGCTTAAGGAACCCTAAACGCGTTAAGAGATAATGCTTATCTCTTCCTAGATTAACGCTAAGAGATAACTATTACTATAATTACAACCAGACTTAACATTCTGACCCAGCAGTATTAACTTTAATACTACCAGACTTAAGTTAATGCTGGCAGACTTAACTTGCTCTACCAGACTTAACTTCTACTACTAACAGTACTAACTATTCTTATCAGTACTAACTATATCTAACAGACTTAACTTTAATACTAACAGTATTAAGTCCGTTTATAATATTTTCCTAACACAATTATAATTATGGTCGCGAACATAATTATAAAGGCAACACACACGTGGACTTGTGACTTTGATTGCATTGATCATTGTTGCTTGTATGTATTATGTAAGGATGTAAGTCTGGATAGTTGTGTAGATGGTAGTGTAGATGTGATGTGAGATCCTGTGAGGATGGTTGTGTGGTTAGAGAATTCCTCTCTTAACCGATCGGGCGATTATATTAGGTTGGGTTGCGTAGATGGTAAGGTTCCCTTTCATCTATCGTTTGCGGATACATCAGATACCTGTTGGTATTGTCGTCACGATTCTTAAGTTGGTTCGTTAGCTCGTTGTTCGTTGAGATATCCAACGCTCGTGTTGGTATTCTAGGGTGTTATCATAGAACTGGTGTTCTATGTTCTCCGTTCGGCGTTTTGATTGTTTTCCTTTGTCTAAAGGTGATGATACTTTTTGGTTTGGTTCTAAGACCGTTGGTATGGATGAGTCCTTATGGTTGTTTGGTTTGTAAGAGTTCTTGTCGTGTTCGTTTTCAAGTAAATTAATATTCTGGTATTGGAATTCTTAAGGTATTTTGGTGGAGTATATTTTGCTATCATGATATTTTTTATCGTTGTGAGTCATTAAATTCCATTTGAAAGTAAGTTTGTTGTAGTCGATTACCATAATTGTTTTAGGTGTTAAAACTCTTTTAAAAAATAATTTATATAAATAAATTGCAACACATTTTTTTCTTTTCAAATCATCTTTGATTTCTTTTATGAAAACATAATTAATAGGGTTTTGGAAATTTTATTTAAATTTATTTTTACACTTAAAATTATTTGCATTATTAACTAAGGTGATTCTATTGTTTTAAAATGATTGGTATAAGGTTGTGAGGAAAAGTTTCCTTGGGTAAAATTGGTTTTGGTACAAAGGTTCTTATCTTTTACTTATAGGTCGTGGTTACGTCGGGTTATATTCGTTGGGGTGTTTCTAGCAATCGTTGTTGCCGTTTGTTTAGGTCGGAGGTTGTTCTTTTGTTGACGTTTACTTTCGGGTAATTTTTTTTTTCTTCTTTGGAATCGGTGTGATTTTTGGGTCCATACCAATTGGTGCATGTGAAGTTTGAAATTTCCTCATGGCGTGGTGCTAGAGTTGATGTTAGGACGTATCTTCTGGGTGGTGCGATTGATAGTAGCGAAGCGAATGGAATTATTCGCGATCCCAAGTTAGAATTAGAGAGTTCTCGTTTTACTTTTGATTTAGTACCTCTTAGTTATGAGAGTGTTGATGTAGTCGTAGGAGAGAATTGGTTGTTGAGACATAAGGCTGAGATGGTATGCCACGAGAAGGTAGTTAAAATGCCTTGGTAATTTGGAGAGTGCTTAAGGTTCATGGAGAAAACGAACTAAAGAGGATACGAGGTCTCGTAGGAGTACCAAGGAAGATGAGTTGAGATTATGTGATATCTTTGTAGTATGTGAGCCCTCTAAAGTGTTCCTAAGGAATTAGTAGGTTTTACCCCTCGTCGTAGAATAGGATTTCGTATGGAATTAGTACAAGGAGCGACGCCGATTTGCGAAGGCTCGTGTCGTTTGACGTCTTTAGAAAGGCAAGAGGTGTGGAATGATTGCAGGAGTTGCAAGGTGAGGGTTGGTTCGAATGGTAACTTGTTGTGGGAAGCGTCTGTATTGCTTGGTAGGAAGAAAGGTGGGTAGTTTGGAATGTGCATAGATTATCTCAAGAAGAGTGAGATAGAAAATTCGTATGTGATGTCACCAATGGAGGGTGCACGAGGATGACGTAGCCAAGACTGTTTTTAGGATGCGTAATGGACACGTTAAAGTTTACGGCTATGCCTTTTGGGTTAACCAATGCACCAGCGGTTTTCATGGAGTTAATGAGCCGGGTGTGCATGGCCGTATATAGACAAGCTAGTTAACGTATATATACAGACGATATTTTAAACCAACTCAAAGTCTAAGGAGGAGCATGAGTCGCACGTGAAGATGATCGTAAAGTCCCTAAAAGATGAGAAGATGTACGTGAAGTTTTCCAACAATGTGGAATCGGAGCAAAGAGGAAGCTATCTAGATGTGGAAGGAATCAAATGAGTAATGAGCCGATCTTGGCATTGCCGGAAGGAGCAGACGATTTCGTAGTATATTATGATGCGCGAAGCAAGGATTTGGAAGCATGCTTGGAAAAAGGGAGAAGGTGATTGCTTGTACGTCGTGACAACTGAAGGTTCTTATGAAGGATTGCATGACTAACGTGGTAGGTTTTGCCTTATAATGCTAGAGGCATTAAGTGAACGAGACATGGAGAGTAATCTATACGGATCATGAATGTCTCCAACACACTTTCAATCGGAAGGATTGAACATGAGGAAAAGGTGATGGATGGATGTTATTTAGTGAGTTTGATTTCGAGGCCAAGTACCATCTGGGAAAGGCAAATGTAGATGTTGTACCGTGGAGTAGGAAGAAGGAGTGAAGCCAAGAATGAGTTCAAGATAGATGTACGACGATCCGATCTAGGTTTGAGAAAAGGATGTTGGTGGCATAAGATAAGATGTCCAAAGCAAAGAACGCGTCAACATAAGATGTTGCATGGCTTGGACCAACGAGTGTGAAAAGAGATAGAGAGTGGTTCATATTGGTTAGACAAGGTTCGGACCTTCATTTGGAGAGATGTAAGGACCTTGGCTATTGAAGAGGCGTATACAATAAAGTATTATATCCATCCTGGAGCGGATACGATGTTGTGTGATTTTATGTTAACTAATCGATGGCTGAGTATGAAGAAGGATATAGCTAGTTGCGGTAGTAAGTATTTAGCGTGTGCAGAAATGGAAGTTGAGTATTAAGGGTCTTCAGGATTGTTGCTACAACCTGAGTTACCCGAGTAGAAGTGGGAAAGGATAACCTAAGGATATTGTTGTCAAGTTACCAAGTGTGAGTAGTGGATACGATGCGAGTTGGGTGTAGTCAATGGACTGACTAAGTCACCCCGTTCCTAGCTATGCTTAGGACAAGTATGGTAGATTTTAGAGGTAATTGGAATACTCACTTTCGTGAGATGAGTTTTTCCCTAAGGTGGGGATTACATTTCGGAGTTGGATTGTGCTTCATTTGAAGCATGGTATGGAAAGGAATGTAGGTTACCGTTTTATGGGCCGTAACTGGAGAGAGTGAGTTGAATGGATCAAATTTGGTATAAGAAACAAGATAGTGGTAATACAGGAAAGGCTTGAGTTCCCAAATTGTCATAAAAAAAAAAAAAAAAAAAAAAAATGAGTTAGCTTGTTAGTACTGGGAAACTTTTGAATTAATGCCGGTAGGTTATGGGTGGTTGAAGGTCTCACCTTGGAGAGGTGTAGTACGTTTGGAAAGAAAGACAAGTTAGAACTAAGTAAATGTCAGCTTAGGACTCATTCTTCAAATAAAGGAAAGTGTACATTTTTGTACATTTATCCTCACAACGGGAAGTTTACAACTTCTTGGACTTGAGCTATTTCATTTAAGATATTCAAAATCTTGAGCTCAAGCAAAATGGTATACAAATGAAAATGTTTTGAACAAATGAATAATAATCAATTTAAAAGAAGTTGTGGTCAAGTATGTTTATATCGATAAGCGTGCAAATGGTAAAGATTGTGTCCGGTTACGACCGTTTCCTAAAATTAACAGGATGAGGAGTGAGCAATCTACTGACCATACGTTTTAGATATTTATATACTTTGACGCAACTATTTTTCAAATTTGTTTAGAACATTCAAAAAGGTTCCAAATCATAATCATGCTATATCCGTTTTCTCCCATGTGTTTTCAAATTCTCATATAGCTATTTTAATCCATTGATATCAAAAATATCATTTGGTATGCTATTTTTGAGGGGGAGAAAATTGGATTAAAATGTGATCAAGAAAGATAAATGCTTAAGTGTGTGGAATATCAAAGTGATCTAAAAGACTAAAAGTGCAATCAACTCCTTTCTCCATGTGCAAAATAATTTTGAATATCAATGCACATGTGTAGGGGGAGTATTTCTCAAAAAGTGAAACTTTCAAAGTGTTAAATGTTTTGATTTATATCAAACACTTTGATTGATTTTCAAATGGTTTTATGGTTTCGATCTTAAATACCCATCAACCAACTACCTCACAATGATCAAAGAAGATATAAGGTGGTAAGGTTAGGTATTATCCCATGATCCAACCAGAACCGGAGGGATCTACCCAGGGACATTCCATAGATAGAATATAGGTCCTTAGGTATGATGGAGTAGAATGTGAATGGGAATAATGTTAACTAAGGCATGAGTTATCATCGGAACAATCACAACAAGATGATAATGAGGACGCGTTAGTTTAACATTGAAGGGGTTGAAGAATGAAAAAGAAATGTATGGATAAAGGGTGAAAAGAAAGAAGCCCTCCACAAACTTTAGGCAGAAACCGGGTCAATACATAATCTATCGAATATCACAAAGATGATATTTGGTATTGAAGAAAGACATCATGGACCCAGTGATGCAATGCACAACCCTTCCCAGCCACTCAAGATTCTCTCAAAAGAATTCTTGTTTCATTGTCACGGAGATTAAATGCATAATCTATTGACATCTCACTCCGAGATTGTTGATATTGAAAAGGTGGCAGTCTGCTCCAGCCTCCGATCACTAAAACCAAAAAGCACTTATTGAGTCTAGAGCCAAAAGAGATCAAATCATAAATCTCACATAGGACACAAAAGTACATTTGTATTAAACATCAAAGATACAAAAAGGTACAAGAGTCGCTTATATGTCTATGTGACATTGCATGTCTTTGTGACATTGCGCGGAACATTCAATAGTGATACTTAAGTAAAGTATTCACAATGATGAATGGAAATCCTACCAGTGCTAACATCAAGCCAACGCTGAACGTAGGTCACTAATTTGAAAATGATTGTTTAATGATTCAATTAGTGTTAACTAGTAATCTAAGTGATCTAGTAGTTATCGTGTTTTTTCAATTTGCTTTCAAAAATACAAACAACATTTCCTTTGATTTATCAAGTGAAGTGTGGTTTTACCAGGTTACTTATGATGTCACAAATTGATGAGGGGGAGATTGTTAAATTTAAGATAGTAGTTGACTTCAGCGCTTAGGCGGACTTCACACGTGATCTTTACTATTAAATTATTAAGCGTAATCAAGATTTGATTTTGATTTGAAGGTCTTAAATATTAATCAAGCGGGAAGTAGATCATGTGTTCTAGCTGAATATTTCAATAGAGCGCAACAATTAAGGGGAAGAAATGTGTACATCCGGGACTTAATTGACTTTGGTATATATAACATAGTGCAACAAATGGGGGGACAAAATGTGAACATCTGGGACTTAATTAACTTGGAGGTTATAGTTTCATTCTTCTATGAGTTGTTTGTGTGAAGTATGTGTATACGAATGGTTGTTTATTTGGGGGGAAGCAATTAGGGGGAAGATACATTTATGTTCAACAACATCCACAACATCTCTACCTTTCAAAAGAAAGAACACATTCATATTCATTCCTTCATATCTCATACTCAAAGTTCAAAGATACACTTCCACAACTCTAATAAATCAAAGAACTTCCCCAATTCATCAAGTTGTTGATCTAGGCAAAAAGTTCTACATGAGGAAGATTGTAAGCCATCAAGAAAGTATGAGTATGTTGGTTAGAAGCTTCAAAAGAAAAATCAAGATGGATTCACGGTAAAGAATGATGATATGAAAAGATCTCAAAGGCAAAGTCAAAAAGGAAAATGGAAAGATCAAGATTAAGATCTCTAGAGCATGATTAGAACAAGACCACTATTACGCAACAAGACTCAAGACAAACAAGCTTAAGTTTCAAAAGGATCAATGTCACAAGAGAAAATCTCAACTGATATCTTTAGGGGGGAGATGTGTTGTCGCGAATAGAAAATGCCTGAATCATTAATGCAATCAAAGAGAGATCTCAATGATCGTCCCTTGGGGGAAGATCGTCAGGAATGATAAAAGTAACGATCTTATTGAGATAAAATTCTTGTAATAAATAGAGAAATAATATTGTGTAATAGGTTAGGTGATAGGCTCATGACTTAAATAAAGTCATGAGACCTGACAAATAGCTTAAGCTATATGAAACAAGATCTCTTGCCTTTTCTTATAATTGCGTTTTAAATACCCCACCGCCACCTCATTTGTTAGAGTAGGTCACCTAAGTGTCTTCTAATTCTCATTCTTATCTTTTATCTTAATACTCCTCATCCTCTTTCTCTTCTTCTTTAATCTTTCTGTTGGGATATGAGTATTTGATGATTTACATAACAGTTAATATGCAAAAATGAAGAAAAGATGAAAACAAGACTTTATGTGAAATATTAAGTTAGCTTCCTATGTAAGTTAGGTTTTC
Organism: Tanacetum coccineum; assembly: GCA_026074375.1. Classification (NCBI taxonomy): domain Eukaryota; kingdom Viridiplantae; phylum Streptophyta; class Magnoliopsida; order Asterales; family Asteraceae; genus Tanacetum; species Tanacetum coccineum. Next base: position 41,534 of record BQNB010010538.1, on the reverse strand, counting down.
TTGTAAACCCTCTATATAAAGGGTCATATGCGTCTAGTTTAGAGCATTCATCCATTGCATAGTCGACTGGTGAGAGTCGAATAGTAAAGGTATGTGTGTGTACACCATAGTTAGTAGTTAATTAGTAATAGACATATTATAGATGTCTATGTAGTAGTTAGTAACCCTAAATTATAGTAGTTGGGGTAATAGGGAAAATGTATGAATGAAAAACCTTGTTTGATAATATTGTTTTCTTATTATTCCGCTGTGCATTCAATATTATCTGTAAAACTAATCCTAGATGGGCTAAACGATTCTCAATATGTGGTATCAGAGCGGGTTGCTCTAGATATCTAGGATCTTAAGGTTTTAGTAGTTTTCTGTTTTCATGTTATCTATAAGAAAATTAGGGTTTAAGCAAAACCCTAAATTCAATAAAAGCAGAAAATATGATTGTGTTTCTAGCAGGAGCAGGTTTAAATAAAAGGTTTCGACAATATGTCTTCCAACAAAGGTTTCGTGTTCATGGTTCTAAATAGAAGAAGAAAAGTTGATGAGAAGAAAGAATAACAAATATGATAAAGGTTCAAAAGTTCTGCCAAAGGTTTGCTGGCAGATTAGGGTTTCATAATTGAACCTTCATGGTTTAGGGTTTTGGTGTTTGTTTTGTGACTACTACAGCAGGTGCAAACGTGTAGGACTCAAGCAAATCGCACAGCAAAATGGTGATTCATGGAAGGATCTGTTGTTGGAGAAAAACCTGTTGGGGATAGGATTAGTTATGGTATATGATTATTGAGGGTAGTCAAATATGGTATGCAAAAATTATGGAAGTTTATAGATTTATGGGCTGGATATGATTTTTTATTCGCTGGTCAATAACTAATTTATGGTCAAAGATTATGTGCTAATTATGGGTAAAAGTTGTAAGTGATATGCGATTTTTGGCAGTTGAGGATTTTTAGGGATTTACTCCCATACTTAGCTTCTATCTTTTTGGACGTGATATCAGTATCTCTTGTTGTTCAACAAGAGCTTTTTTTTGATCGAGCAGTATTTCTTTGTGCTGCGTGATTTTGAATTACGAGCCTGATAAGTATGATCTTAATACTGCTTATTGATATTTTTAGTACTGCTCATATGTGAAGTTAGTACTGCCCATATATTATTTTTAGTGCTGCTCAGTGGAAGTTGGTAGTATCTGATGACGATGATGAGTTGGTGTTCTTTATTCTCTTCTTTGGATGCAATTTTATTGGCAGTCCTATGATCGTGTTGTTCATTGGTATGTAGTTTCTTGGTCGATGGATACTAATGCTTGGTTGAGTTTGTGCTGCCATAAGAAAAGAGTTAGTACTGCTCGTTCGTAATTAGTACTGCTATGTTTATTTTTGTACTGCCAAGCTTAGTGATAGAATAGCAACATAATAGCGACAGAATATGCGTCACTAAAAGGTATGTGAGGAAGGAGAACATAAGGTAGTAACATATTAGCGACAACTTTGTAACAGACTTGCAACAGAACAACGACAGACAAAGTGTCACTAACAGCTATGGGAGGAAGGAGACAGAATTTGTAACAGAATTAGTAACAGCTTTCTGACGAAAAAAGTGTTGCTGTTTGGTTTGGATGTTAATACTGCTAGCGTTACTCAGTTAATACTGCTGGGTTTAATGGTTTGTGCTGTCACTACAAGAAAAAGGGGTATTTGGGAGGGTGGAAAACCGTGCCAAATACTCAAAAAGCCATGCCAAATGCTATTTGGCATGGCTTTGGCACGCTTTTAGCTCCGTCCTAAATATGAGGGTGCCAAATACATTTGGGTCGGGTTGATACCGTGCTAAATAGTATTTGGCACGGTTCTTGGGACGGTTTAACTTTGGGTGCCATGATTAAGGTATTTGGCACGGCTGATGACATTTTGTTCCAAAATAGGCATTCGCCACACTTTTATATTATATGCCAAATGTGTATTTGGTACTAACTCATTTCCCATGCCGAATGGTATTTTTTACAGTTTTTATTTTCCGTGCCATAATTAACTAGGACGGTTTTATGTACATTGACAAAAGTATTTGGCACTGTTTTTATTTTTTATGCCAAACTTATTTGGTACACTTTTATCCGCCTTGAAAAAAACATTTGGCACTTTTTTGCGTTCGTCATAAAAATCATTTGGCACAGTTCTCATAATCATTACTAACGCGTATTAGCACCATTTTTCGTTACAAATATGTTTAGTACACCACCATATCAACCAACCATCTCAAACTTCACAAATATAGTTAAATCAAAGGCAAAAATAAATTGAACTCAATTTTTATTAGTCGTCCATAAAATCAAGTCCACACAGTCACTTGAATACCATACAGTAAAATACAATACGTTCGACATTTTTGATACGCCTGTATAAGCAATCCCAAACAGCCTCTAATACCTGAAATCAACAATTAATTGACACAAGCGTATAAGGGGGGAAAAAAGGGTTTGCGAAGGCAGATCCCCATGGAGAATTATAAAAATTGTACCTGAATGGTGGACCCATGCCTCCTCTAAGAATACCAGTTTTACCGACCTCGAACCCCTTCATGAAGAATATTTCAACAAGTACTTGAGTTGTCCGAGAACAAGGAAACCTGTAAAAACAGTACATTAGAAACATATCACTAAAACAAATTACAAACATAAAATTGTAACATACCCTAATAGCTGTTAGGATTAAATTAATTTGAGTCATTACATCATATCATTGAACATGTTTGAGTCGGTATAACAATCTGATGGTTGTTTGGGTCAAATTATTATCTCAAATGCCAACATGTATGGATAAGAAGTATAATAAAAAGGCGTGTTTGGCAATTAGGGTTTTTATGTAAACCCTAAGTTTCAAGACATCAGCAACAAAAACACAAGAAGGCTTCTAAATTGGTGATCTGATCTGTGACGTGGTCATGATGATATTTATGATTCATTCTTGTTCGAAATAGCAGGTTCCATGGTATGTTTTCTGGTTCATGTTGCTGTTCTGATATGATATCGAATGAAGGTCTGCTGGTATCAATGATGAAAAGAAAACGCATGGTTTAAGGTTTCTTGTAGAAGATTATATGCAGCAGGAATCTTCATAGGGATCGTGTTATGTTTATATAAGAGGTAAAGAAGCAGAAACTAGAAGTTAGTACTGCCAATTACGTGGTTAGTACTTCATATGTTAATACTGCCAACCTATTTGTGTTTGTACTGCTATTAGGTTTTCTGGTGATATATGCATTCATTCTGAGAAGATATATGGAATAAAGATGGGTATTCGTTGATGATGCTGCTGGTTGATTATTTATACCTGATGTTATGATTGTTAATGTTCATGAACACACCCTATGTAATTTCTATAGAAGGTAACCATTGAATTGTTTAGGGTTTTTGTTTACAAACCCTAACATAATAAAACAGAAAAAGAAGAAGTAGGTCATTTATTTTCTGTTTGGCCATTTATGATGGGATGTGGTTCTGGTGTTTGAATGTTAACAGCAGGTATTGAACGCAGCAAATTATAATGGTTTGTGATTAAAGAATGAGATATGTTGTCAACTAAAGGCTGCGTGAATCATGGGGAAGTTATGGAAGCAGTTAAATGATACGACGTAAGTAGGGGAATGAAATCTTTTTGACAAGTTTCACATATTTGGATTTACTACTGCCAGTTCTTACATTACTACTGCTCATTATATATTTATGTTGCTCGTGTTTTAAGGAGAAAAAGGAGCAGATCTACACGTGATGATTAATGATGCGTGGGATATATATATGAGATTTTAATGGGCATTTTTTTTTTTAAGTAACTTGGCATAATTATGGAATCTAGTCTTAGGGATTGATTTTTTGGTTACCATAATTATTTCCTGATTTTATGGGCATTTATTTTGGAACGTGTATTAGTATGGGCTGGTTACAAGACTTTGGGCTTATCATTGTGTTGGCTGAAAATTTAAAGAATAGTAGTAAGCTTCTTACTACTACTAGGCTTCATGAGATGTGAAGTATTTTAATACTGCCATCTTTACCCATTTAATATTGCTAAGGTTATTTACTACTGCCAAGGATAAACTTAATGCTGATGCGTATTTTTTTTGGTACTGCTAGGTGTTTGGTTTGGATGTTTCTACTGCTAGAGTCAAAAGGCAGTTTTGGTTTATACTGCTAGGCTTCTATTGATTTTTAGTACTTCCAGAGTACTTTCTACTGCTAGCTTTGTCCGATGTTGGACAACAAACGCGTTTGGATCTCGGATAGAACTGTTTTTCACAACAGTTTATTATTATTGATTTTATGGCTCATTTTTGGAGATTTATTGAAGATGTGATTACGAAGACGATTGATTATGAATATTTGATGTGGGTAGTTGAGTTTCACAGATTGCGTGTCTTATAATAACTAAACGGCTTACAACTTTTGAATATAACATGTTCGTGCTGAAATGGTGTTGACAAATAATAAAAGACTTGCAGAATCTAGCAAAAGTGTGTGATTTTTCTTATTGTGCTCCAATGCTCCACATTTGCTACGGGGGGGGGGGGTCACTTGAAGAGTACGTATTGTGCTCAGTGTCTCATTTTATAGGATAAATGAGGATTTTGTCAAGAGGTTGCGGTCTACTTATACTTTTCCCTGTAGTATAAGTTCGACGTCACGTGGATAGTGCAAGACATAAGACACAAGTTTGGGAGATTCAACTTCTTCATCAAATTCGTTATACTCATTTTTCTTCATCAGTGATCACTACATAGAGCCTACAGAGTTCGAGATTCAAAAGATGGTAAACATATTGGTTTCAGGGGAAGCTTATTGATTAAATGTTTAACCATCTACATGCACCACTTAAGGGGAAGTGTTTACAACTTGCATATATACAAGAAGACCCCTATTAGATGATTACAAAAAAGGAAAGAAGACTACAAGATATATGGTTTGCAGCTTATTTTGTGTGGTGACATGTTCAAGAAGATTTTAAGTCAAGGGGAAGCATTGAAGGTTGTTTCATTCATGAAGATTGTTTTGTAATATCAAATAGGGGAAGATTGTTGGGATCTGAGATTTGATGATTACAAAATTAAATATGCAGAAGTGAAGAAAGATGAAACAACAAGGACTTAATGTAAAATATTAAGTTAGCTTCCTATGTAAGCTAGGGTTTTCTTGTAACCTCCCTCTATTATATAAAGAGGGTAGGCGTCTGGTTTAGAAAATACATCCATCATAGTTAGATCTCTCCAATGAGAGTCTAATAGTTAGCTTATTAGTAGTTAGCTTATTAGTTAGTTTATAGTTTATTATTAGTATGAATAAAGAAAACCTTGTTTGATAACTTATTGTTCTTTATTATTATTCCGCTGCGTATATAAGTTATCTGTAAAACTAATCCTAGATGGGCTAAACGATTCTCAACAAATAATCCTCAATCCAATGGACCTAAATCTTGGAATCCGCCTACTTACTAGTACGTGGACGGTAAAAGTATGAGGTTTTTGTCTACGGAAAGAATTTCGAGTATAATTTCCAGAAACGTAGGGCCCACTGCCCAAGAAGTTTTAGAACCAAGGTGACATTACCATTTTCCCCTATTCTATCAAGGCTGCCTTTTTTTCCAAAATTTTATCGCTACACTAAATCGAGTGTATCTCCTAAACCGTGCGTCCGCAAAAGCCGAAACGACCGCTCAAATATAAGTTTGTTCAATATCTAGAACTTACAGTTTTACATATATAGGTGTTGCTATATAAGTTTTGAACTTATTACTCATTCAAATTCTGGTCTAAATTTTCTGACTAGTTTTGCCATTTTAGCGATATCTCATTCGTCGGGCGTCGATATGACTCCATCTGAATTCCTACATGTACCTAAGATGTTTCTCCACATCCTAGTTCAATTTACCAGGTATTCATAGACCAAAAATATTTTGAAACATACCTAACAAGCTGCTATCCCAAAGCAATCTCCAAAGAAATTTTGACAAATTTTTGTAGCTTACGAAAATGAGCGAAATTTGAAATTTATTGATGCTTTTTATGTGAAACCAATTGGAGGTGATAGCCCTAGGAGTCTTCTACAGGTATCTAAATTTTCTTTTAAAAATTTATTACGAAAATATGGAGTTATACTCCTTTTCCCAACAACATACCAGATTTGACTAGTTTTGGTAAAACGACCATATCTCACTCATCCGAAGGAGATACGACCCTATCCAAAGAACCACATACACTTAAGACATATGCCCACATCCATATTGGATTTCCCAGGTGCCTTATGACAAAAAATAATTCACAATTAACCCCACAACCTGCTGGTTACAAACTGCCGTATAATCCATTTCAAAATCCAATCAAACACCATTTTAATTCCTTCAAACGCCAATACAAAGCCATACCCAATGACTTAACACTCCTTCAAACACAAAAACTCCTAGATTTCCAGAATCAAACATTTCTTGACTTACTAAGTAGAGGTCGATACGAGAGAATCAAACGCAAACACCAACTTTATTCGAAAGTTCCAAAGATAGACGTTTTCAAACGACATATTACGCGGAAGTAAGTTTATAATTGTTTTACAAAACAATGAAGGTTCATGGGATGACATATAAATGTCATACTCCCATTAACAGGAAAATCTCAAAATGATAGATTACGAAACAACATATGCGAATCAAAATCAATAAGAAGAGCGTTCAAATTCAAAATCAATTAGTAAAATTTTCAAGTGGGATCAAAAACTAAGTCGAGTCCCGACATCAAGAGATAACAAAGTAAAGTTTGCGAAAAAATTTCGAAGATAATCGTATAACAACGATGTTTTCATCACGTATCAAAATAATTTTATCATATCGCATCGAAATATTTAAAGAAATTAAACTCTTCGCAAGAAGCGAATATCAAGATGTACATAATCGTATACCATAAAACGGATGCCGTATATACATCTATATACATATATATAATTTTTACTTGTACCAAGTGTTAACCACTTGTTAAGCACATAATATGCAATCAAATATATACCACATAAGGCTTCTGAGGATCGGGAACAACACGCGCACGGATATCGGACATCGGTTAAAGTCTCGTGAAAATTTTCCAAAAACAGTTGTAGTCCAAGTTTTGTAAAACGACTTAGTTCACTACAACTCGTGCTCTGGTACCACTCTGTAACACCCCCAAAATGCGATACGCAACGGAATACAACGATTGGGGTGCTACTTCATAATACATGCACACGAGTCCCACTAAACGTTTAAAGATATGTCTATAAAACACAATTTTATTTATTATAAAGATCAGAGTTACATAGGTCCCAATACCATTATAGAAATTATTTCTAAAAGTCACAACACGACTTGATTTCTAAAACACTTGTTTAGTTTATGACACTACTTCACCGAAACACCGGTTCCCACCACTTGGATATCCGGCGTTTCCGTCCCATCCAGCCATCAACAGCAATTAACCTGAGATACATGCTTAAAAAGTCAACAAAACGTTGAGTGAATTCATAGAGTTTACAATTAACACATAGAACGCATATTTTGGGTTCCACAAAACGTATAACGTTGGCTCGTAAGTCAAGTTATAAAAATAGTGATTTCCAACTAAAGAGCCTGTGTACCGAAACTTAACACATTCATCCCGTAGGACAAAATCATGTTCCAGAAGTAATCACATTCTCCAATACTAACCACAAAAGCCCGTTTTGACAGGGTGTTCGCAACGGATTCAAACCCTGGACAAGGTTGTCAAACCCAATAGATCTATTTAATGCATTAGCGTTCACCAACACATGGTAACTAACGGCCACACAGCAAAAAGGCATATACTCAGTAGTGAAGGAATCATATTCAAGTATCAAAACAGTTTGCGTTCAATTTCACAAAACAAGCAATATATCCTCCTACGCGGAGTTACAAACATTGAAAACTTAAAGCTAAATGCTATGAACTCACCTTGATCAAAAGCCGATGATTAAACAATAAAGTCTAGCACGAAAATCCACAAACGCGATCACGACCTATAATTAGAGTCGTTCGATTACTATATCGAAAAGTATAATCAACGATGCGTTCATCGTATCAACAAAATCATATATATGGTATATATATATATATATATATATATATATATATATATATATATATATATATGTATATATATATATATATATATATATAATCCTTACTTGTTATTAGAAATTCCATTTGCGCCTTAGATCCTAAAACCCCACAACATTGAACAACATTGAGCTATAATTGTCCAACGGTTTTTATCTTACGTGAGTTTAATTGAAAACGTTATATTTTCGATAACTTTCTATTTTTAGAAAGTTACTATTTTCGAAAAGTTACCATCTTTGGTAAGTTTAAATATCTAAGTATATTTTTAATACTTATCATTTTATTTATATCCATGTACTTAGTTAAAAATTATATAAGTCTTATATGACCCGTTGACTTTTAAAAGTCAACATTTGACTTTTATACTTATATTTATTTTTACCCAAATCTGACCCGCGCCAAACGACCCTTTAAATCACATTTTCACGATTCGGAGTAAAAAGAGATTTTATGCGAAACGATATTCCGGACAACTTTTTAGTTTTAGCTGAGACCCGAAGCTCGACGGAAAATGACGAAAATGCCCCTGCAAGAATCTGTTGTAACTTGTATTTTTAATAACAACGCAGCAGTTTGACCATCGGTTTTGACCCGCTATATTACGCTTTCGTGACTTTGACGAAAATAAGATTTTATAGAAACATTATTCCGGACAACTTTCGTGTTTTGCCGGAAGGCCGAAAGGGCCTCGAAAGTGCCCAAAATCGGCGTTTAAAATCTGGTCAGCAACTAATAAAGTACCATAGCTGTTGGAAACAATTTCAAGTTTTCAAATCTTGTTTTCGCCTTAACTTCTTCGTTATAAGGAGTTACGGGACGTTCGAATTACCGAAACGTACGTTTGGACGAACTCTAGCATATTTCAACATCAAAAATTAGTTTTTATAAATTTTGAACCTCGTTTTGTGTGCCACAGATTCTGCACGAATTTGCACTTTTTAAAACCCATCAAAATCATTTTTCAATCCAAAAACTCATTCACAATATATCCAAAATGGTTTATAAACTATACCCAACTCGCTCAATCATCCAATAACCAAATCTAACTAGTCGGCGCAAGGTCATAACGATTCCATCACATGTAATTATTCAAAATCAATTCAAATGAACGAAAAAACGAAACAAAATATAAAAGTATGCTCACAACGCTATTTGAGCTATGTCGGACTCGATCAAAGATTTTCGTCTTGTCCCCCCTTTTACCTTGGCCGAACTCGAACTCCAACACAAACCCGAACCCAAACATTTTTCAACAAAACCAATTTCAATAACACTTCAATCTAACCATTTTACACTTCCTTTTAACTCGATACCTCAAGAATCAAACCCGAAACCCAACTTCTTCAAAACTTAATGCATGTGTGTTTTTCTTATATGGAAACGTAGGCCTTAATGAGAGGATTAATATTTTGTATTTGGATCGTATTGCATGTCGAAAAATCAATGCGTTTGGTATATGTATGTGTGTGCACCGGCGGTGGAGGAAAGAAAGAACAAGGAAGAATTTTTTTTGTATAAATGAAATGGAAGTATAGGATTTCCATTTATATAGTGAGATAGTTTGAGGTTTTGACAAATCTAGTCCCTCATTCCTCCAAAGTTTATTAAAATTAGTCACCAAGGGGGCGTTTGGTTCGAACTTATAACCGACCACGACTCTCGTTAATTACTTTCGTAATTATTTTTATATCGTCACGGTTTATTTTAGTTCAAAACATTTAATAAAATGTGTACATTTTAAAACGCGAGTCCGGCTCAGGACAAGGAACAAAAGACGACATTCGTAAGAATAATGAATTTACGATCTTAAAAATAATAACGAGATGCGTCAAAAATTTTTACGTTGCTCAAAACGATTAACGAACGCGCGGTCAAACGGTGACTCGCGAAACGTCAAAAATAAATATTTTAAATTTCCGTTCGTAATAAAATACGAAAATAATTATTTACGACAGATAAAAATTTAAATGTCGACGTTCGTTCACACGAATTTATAAAATAATAATTATGACGTCGAATTCGCGAATCGTCATACGCGTCGTGAAACTCGGGTTGTTACATTCCACCCACCTTAAGGGAGCGCCGTCCCGGTGCTCGGTCCTTCTTACTCGTCTCATCATTCGTTCGTGGCATGATGGCTTCTCGTCATCACGCAGACTCCTACGTTCTTTCAAAATAAATATGCGATACAATATTCACTCCGATTATTCCGGATGGAAAGTCAACAAAATAAGCTGTAAATTATACCCACAAAATCAAAACAAAATCATGGTAGCTCTTATCAAAAGAGGCAAAACAAGTCGCGAAAATATATTCGACAAAACCAAATCACGTCGTTCTAACTTTATAGTCGCGTTCTTCATAAGGAACAATATATGTCACGGAATATATCCGATTAAAATAATTATTACGTCGTTCTAGAGAGGAGAGATGAGAAGAAGAGATTGGATCACTTGAAACAAGATCAAACAATGTTAGTGATCAATAGATTTAGTGAGAGAAAGAAGATTTTTAGAGAGAGAAAGAAGACTGAAAAAATTCGTGCAAAGAGGTCTATTTTTCAGTTGGAAATAATGCAGTATTTATAGGCAGAAAAACCTAATGGTAACTGCTGGCAGTCCCGGCAGTCCCAGATATATCTGGGGGCCGCCTTAGACTGGCGCTCTTCTTCTTGTCTTTTAATGGGGAATGATTTATGGGGGAAAACCATATTTGAATTTTTATTTTTAAATAAAACATTTCTTTTATTTAAAAAGTATTTTGTATATATTTATTTTTGTAAAAATACTTTTGTAAAAATGTGATGGTTAAGAAAAATTATTTTCTTGATCACTAATCATGTTTAATGATTTGTTTATACATACCTTAAGTGATTTACATTTGAAATGGAAATTTACGATTAATAATTTGTAAACGTTTATTTTTATCGTAAACGTTTTTACATTTTGTTTCTTCAAAACATCAAGAGGTCAAAAAATATAAATAACGTTTTTAGACATTCTTTGTATTAACAATCTCCCCTTTTTGATGATGACAAAATATAAACTCATTTTATGTAAAAATTAAGTTTTTAAATTATTAATGAGTTTTGATCAATTTCTCCATCTTTTAGTCGAAGTCAAAAACGATGATCGTCGAATTTTAGAGAGAAAGAAATCGACGATGCCAAGACTCCCCCTTGATGTATGCTCCCCCTCGTTTGGGGCACCAAGGGATCAATCGTATGAGATTATTGCTACAAAACAAAGTGAGAAGTACAAGTGGAAGAAAACACTTCCAAGTGGTAGCAATATAGCAATTCATGCAAGTAAACCATACAGTAGTTTCATTCATCACTTAAGAAACTCATACAAGAAACATTGATTGTAAGCAAGACTAATAAAAGATAAGATAGATTCATACTACGATGGTATGAATATTACAAGATAAAGTAGATAAGCATTAAGTAAGGGCATAGAGCTAGACTAGTGGATTCTTGAAATCTAGAAGATGCCACGGGCAAATGATGGATAAATGATTATTTGAAGAAATTAAACATGTTAAAATGTTTAATTATTATAGGTCGAAAAGGGTGAGGTAGGTGGGTCATAGTTTGGTGGGGTGTGAGTTTTAGGTATGAGACAGGTGAGAAGAAATTGAATGAACTTGATCTCATTTCTCAAAGAGTGGAAATGATTTCGAGTGTACCTACAATAATGACAAAAGCTTGAATGAAATTCAACTTGAGCATTGGTAGGAGGATGGATCAAAGGTGATGGTGGTTAAGGTGGTGCATGAGAATAGGCATTAGGTAAGTTTTGAGTTTAAGATTCAAGAATGGAGGAGATATTGTGAAGTTGGTTAATCATTTGGTCTTTAAGTGGATTGTGGGAAGGTGGTGAAGGACAGTGAGGATTGACTCTTGGAGGAAGTGAAGGTAAGACATTTTGAGAAGAAGGTGGAGACTTTGGTGTGAGTGTTGTCCGCCTCCAAACTTGTCTTATGAAGATTCTAGGTTTCCTAGAGAAATTTGGAGGAGGGTTTGAGCAAGACATTAATGATGAGAGTGAAGAAGATAGAGAAGATGATGAAGGTAATGGTGAAGTGTGATAGTTGTGTGACTTAAATAATGGAAGAGATGTGATAGAATGGCAAAGCATGGCTTGGATAGAAAAATATGCAAAAGATGGTTTAGCAAAACAGGAAAGTGCCAGCTTGAGGCTATAGGAAGGAGGGTCAAAGATACAGAAAAAGAGGCAAGATTGCAAAATTCGTTCCTTCAGGTTGGCGGTCCCATAAAGGTTGGAAGTCCCATATATATTTGGGGGCTGCCTAAGCTTTATGTGGGCCATTTTCTGAAGAACGAAAATTTTCAGTTTGACCCTCTTTTTGTCTAGTAGCAGCAGCATCTTCCAAATTCAAGGTTCAACTAGACCTATCTTAACAATTCTACAAAATAGAGTTGTAAGGTTAAACATGCATCTTCTAACTAAGCAAGTAATAATCAAACATGCATGGCATTTTCACATAGTCAAGGAATTCACATAATAATAATAAGCAAATAAGTTGTTGGATGATAAAATTGAAAGAATCACCCAAAGCATTTGTGATTTCCTTCTACTCCACTAAATCCTAAGAAATAAATAATAAGTCAAAGTGTGATATAAGTAAAAGTATTAATAGAAGATAGCTAATAAGTCATTCAAGCATGATCATTTCTTGTTTCCCTTCATCATGTCCTTTAGAGATTTTCCGATCGACCTTAACCCTTTTCGGTGTTTATCTCGATGTTGAATTTGGTGGTTTATGATTTTGGTTTGGTATGTGTTTAAAGATTAACTTTTATGAGGTAGGTTTTCAAAGACTCTAGGGACAACATTTGACAAAGAGCTAATGATTTAAGGTAATGAAGGAGTGCTAGAATGAGAAGATTCTTCATCATTTTCATCTAAGTGATGAGATGAAGATGAATGATTAAGAGTTGTGGAGGAAGAGCTAGGATTTGAGTCATGACATCTTTTCGTGCCATGATTCGATCGCGTCTTTCGCTCGTAATGAGGAGCGAGGGGATGCATGACTCGATCATATAAGATGTAGCGATCAATCGCTAACTCGGGAATGTTTGACACAACATGATTGAATAATCTAGTTAAAGCATTCCATAGGGTAGAATGACTTTGGGATTGTTTTTAATCCCTTCCATTCGTTTAAGAATAAAGAATGCTAGATTATACTTTGTAGAGGTTTCGATGCAATAAAGCATATGACAAAGACACGCAGGGACATGATCCCGATGACCTCCCAGACAAAACACATTTTCACGAATAATTTCAACCCGCGATTTCATATGAGTTTGAATTTCGCGAGTTAAAATTTCGTTTTCATTGACTACAATAGTTTTCTTATTTTTGGTACGAGTTACTTGACTTTGTCGAGGAGTTTGAATGAGAGATTTTATGATGGTTTTATAACGACCCTTTGACGGAGTACTTATTGCCAAGTAATCAAGTAACCACATGTCGGTGTATGAGACGTGGCCTTCAAACGGAATTATTATATATGACCAAACTCTTCGACAGTGAGGAAAAATGACTTATTTTGAATCACAAAGTTGACAACAAAGAGTCCTTCAGAATTATAGTCAAAAGTGAGTTGGCTATAAAACTCAAGAACAAAGCGAGGAACAATTTGTTCGTTTATGTTCACTAAACATTCAAAACCAATTAACTCAAATTTGGCAATAAGATGACCTATGTTTTCAAAAATTTGACTTACAATCCGACCCTCATGAAAGTACCGTTTTCAAGACTTGCAATGGTATTTCATAATGGTTGATTGAATTTATTTGATATGAGTAGAATGTAGTTGCGGGTATTTTGGTGATCTAGTCTGGTGATTCAAGGCATTGTTACCTAAAAAACAAAATCATATTTTATTATCTTATACTTGTATTGTTATTTTGTGCCTAGTGTGTGCCTATATGTAATAAATGTGGAGTAACGGTTAACTCGACCTAGAAATAAAACCTAAGAGTTAACCCAAACGCTTCTTAATTTAATTTTGCTCATCCAAACATGTCGAAAAATACATATGAATCATGTATCTCGACTTTTGTTCATGAGATCATTATGCATGTATGCAAAAACATTTTTAGAGTGTATTAACAATGCATAACAACAATTTATTGTGATCCTAACGTGAGTGATTTGGAAATAAAATTAGGGTTTTGTGCGAAAACAATTTTTGACAAACACACATCAATCTTGCAAATCCTATGTCTACAGGAAGCATATTAGTTATACATTTTATTCTAGTAGTCCTAATTGCACACAAACAAAAAAAATGAAAATCCCCAATTTGATTTTTGTGTTCATCATGAACCCTAGACACAAATTGAAAGAAAATAGATGAAATGGCTTACAATTGATGATGTTAATGATGTTGGGAATGATTGTAGGTGTTGATTTTATCTTCAATTTGAGTTTTGATGGTTGATTTTAAGTTTTGGTCGTTTTTGGGTCGTGGTTCGTCAATGGTAGAGGGAGTGTCTGTTTTTGTGTTTTAGAAAAATGAAGGTGACAGACATAATGCTCTCACTAGTGGCGGTCCCATATCGATACAAGGGCTGCCAGTTTTAATATGGGGGCCGCCAGAGATATGGGGTCGCCCTCAGTTGAGGGTTTTGTACTTAAATTTTAACCGAATGTTTTCAACGAGGAGTGATGTTTTAATCTGCATTTCGCGAATTAAAAATGCTCAAAGTACTTCGGAAGAAGTATTTAAGTTGTCACGACATGAAGTGGAACACAAACTAGAATCGAGACAGAAGAAAAAGAAGATGATTTATGGAATGTGTTCCATCATTCCTAAACCAAGACGTAGAGAGTTAAACGATTCACATTTAAGGGGTTTAGTAAGAATGTCGGCGATGTTGTCGTCGGACGACACTTTTTCGATAGAGATATGTCCTTTCTGGACATTATCACAAAGAAAGTGGTGATGAATTTCGATATGTTTGGTTCGAGAGTGTTACACTGGGTTTTTGCCAAGGTCAATCGCACCTTTGTTGTCGCACATGATCGGGACATCGTCGAGTCGAACATCGTAGTCGATAAGTGATGCATATTTTTTTAAAATAATTATTTACCAAGTTTTAAATTTATAAAACTCGTTTCACCTTACAAACGTACTAACGGGCAGAGAACCCGATCGTGAGTAGTGTAGTTTTGGTAAATCCAAGGTCGTCCCAAGAGCTAAAAGGTGGTTACAAATCTGAGTTTAAGTTGGTTGTCACGTTTTAAAAGCTGTTTTGATGAAAATAATAAAACTTAATTGAAATGAACTAGGTACTAAAGAAGAGAAGGAGATACGGTCCTAATTACTTATTAATTAACTTAATGATTCACTTATTCTACTTAATGTGAAAGCAAGGATTGAATGATCATCTAATCCTCAATTATCTCGCAAATCCCAGCCCTTGTAGTAATAGGAATTTTGTCCCGCTGGTCATGGTGAGCGAGCATCATATTTGGCATTCTTATGGTCAAAGTAATATAACCAAACAGATAACCACAATTAGCAAGAAGTAAATGAATCATAATGATAATTAATAAGATAAGCTTAGCCAAAAATTGTATTCATACAATCAATATTATCGTCAATTAATGATAGTAATGAAAACATGATAATCGAACCAAACTAGTATGATGATGTTGATCAGGACCGGATTCTTCCTTCTTGAAAGGCTGAAGAGTGCTGAAAAACGACTTGAGGAGATGTCCCAGTCGTCCCCTCAGATGGGAGGGAGAAGGATGATTCTAAAAGCTGAATTTAACCTCTATTTATAGTCTTTGATTTGGTTATGGCGTAACCAATTTAGGTGTTACGCCGTAACCTTATACACGGCTTTCCATTATTAAGCATACTTGTGACGGCGCAACCAGTAATTGTGTTATGCCGTAACCTTCAATAAGTTACCATAATTTAGACGTCTTCTTTGTTACGGCGTAACCAATAGGTGTGTTATGCTGCAACTCTATCTTGGGTAGGATTTCCTTCCATATAAATGGTTACGGAGTAACCGGATACAGTGTTACGCCGTAAAGTTGTCCTAGATCTTTGTAACTTGCTTAATTTATGTTATGGTGTAACTATTTATATTTTTATGCCGTATAGACTTCGAATATTTACACTTTAAGTCCTTTTTCCCTTGTTTCTTGTCAATTACTGGCATTTCACCTGAAAACTACAAAATGATAGAAAATATCTCATTTTCGAGTATTAGTGAAACATTTGCAAGTAACATAAGGGGTAATTTGACACTAAAAAGTATTAAATATTTGATGTTATCAAATATCCCCCCACTTGACTTTTGCTTGCCCTCAAGTAGAACCTGTTAGAACATTTCATAAAAAGATTTCTCAGTTATAACTCCAAGAATAAATCTATAAAACACTTATGCTAGAAAACATCAAAGCGGAACACCTCTCGAAAAGGGGATAAAAAGTCACTCAAGTCTCCACTAGTCTAAGTGTTTCTTTTTCGGGATGATCGCTCAATTGCACTATCATAGCATATATTCTATCATAAGCTTGGAAAGTACACAAATCTTCACCAGTTAGAATTAGGGTCTAAATAATTTCTAAAGGCAACAAGGGTAACATGGGTTAATAAGGTGATATAAGGGATTATGATAGACATGGGAAACATATTTATTGGTTGTTAATATAAAAAAACAAAATAAATAGTCAAATAAAAACCTAAGGTATCCATTACCGGCTACTGTCCACCCATAGTCCAAGTCCTTCAGTGCGAAAATCTGATCATATCATCATGATGGGCTAGCTCATAATGAGATGTTGCGGAGCATGCTAACCCATTCTTCATACATCAGATGGCTTATAGTTGCACCATCCTCCAAACACTGGGTGGCTTATATTTGCACCACCTTTACACTTGTTGGTTTTATAACAAGTAACCAACATCAGGAGTTCTTAAACTAAGTGGCTTATAGTTGCACCACTTTTTCTTTATTTTATTTTTTACATTTTCTCCTATACACAACAATTCATCCCCCCACTTGAGATAAACAATATCAAAAGTGATAGAACCGGGGGGTCTTCATATGATCAATATAATATGTCATCAACAGGAATAGTGCAATCTTTGAACTTCATTTCCCCTAAACCCATGGGACTTAGGTAGCCAGAAATTTCATCACATGGTTTACAAAGATAACTATAGACTACATGGTAGGTTAAGGCGAAATGGTGTAACGATACATATAACATTGGGTGAAAACATAGATTGGTTTAACAAGGGTGATCTAGGGGTATCTTGCACTAATAATGAGTGCAACAAAAGGGTTTATCACGGGAGGTCGACAAGTCAGTGTAACAAGTCGATAAACACACACATATAGGCTATTTGGGTGATTTCCTAAGTGTTGCCTTCTTGAACTATCTATTCCTGCTAATCAATTAGGTCTCGAAATGATGTACATGCCAAGTTCTAAAGTCTACAATACTACCGGCACACTCAATATTTTGGTGGATTTTTGAATAATATGATGGAAACGGAATATTAGGCTTAAATCTCACCAAGTAATAATAAAGGGTAATGTGCATTCGGCAAAGATTAATTCTAGTTATTTAAGAAAAATTTGTCAAAAATTTTAAAATTGGCATAATTTTTAAAGAAAACTAGAAAATCGAAGGCAAAACATACGTCAAGTATTAATTCTACTCCCATCCCCCCACTTGATTTGTACAATGTCCCTATTGTACATTAAGGAAATGAAATAAAAAGAAAAGAGTAGAATTAGAACAAGAAACTTCTCTGGAATTGCTCAGTATGATGAAGAGACAGCATGCTCTAAGCCATGCTCCAAGTTTGCTTCCTCGAGCAATCATCGTATCATCATCAACATGGTATCAAACTAATCCGGATTTAACATGCGTTCTTGTAGCCAAGTATCAACTTCGTGTGCTTCAACCTGTATAGCTACAAGAAAACTAATACCAAAAGCATAAATTCGGCAAAAAGAAAGATACCAAAATGTACAAAATGATACAAGAAATACAATCCTAACTCACTTTCGTAGGAATCACGGTTGTATTTAGCATATGCAACAAGCCTTTTAAACCACTCAGTGGCCTAAGTGGACGAGTGAAGTCTCGTGAGGGTTTCCAGAGAATGTACCCACAAAGTTTATTTACCAATATACACGGTTTAGAAATGTTTCAAATTTGATTATTAAGATATTCAGAAAGAGGTTACGGCGTAAACATCATGGTTACGCCGTAATCATATGATACTTTTTTTTAAGTTTCATTAAGCATGTTATGGCGTAACCTTGTAAGGGATTACACCGTAATGGTATTGTTTACGGCGTAACTAAGTTGGTTACGCCGTAATTGCTGCATCAACAATAATTTTACCATATGATTATGAATTGAGATGATCATGAATTCTGCTAAAACCTGCAAAACCAAGTTAGGAACATACAAACCAACTAATATGCAAAAAGGAAATGAAACAAAACAAAACATAAATTAAAAGATAGGCATGGGGTGCCACTCACGAAGTGCTTGTTTTTATTTGAGTCTCTAGCTTGACTCTACCCTTATTTACTAGGTACTCGGGTGTCCATCCTCTCACTTGGGATCAAGTGTGGGTGGAAGTAGCAATAGACACCCTTAGGGTGTAAGTATGCTATAGGAAAGGGGAATGATGAATAGAAAGCATACCTTCCAAGTGATATAATTTCCCTATCTACCTTACATGGTTTAGATGTTTTGAACACTCCATATAAGGGACTCATTAGTTGAGTATGAACGAAAGGCTCAATATTAATGATAACTGAATGCACCTATATTTCTGTAAAATTTGACTGAGGTTCCTTAGCGAGAAGTATTTTGAGCTCCTCTAAATCCTTAGCAGGATTACATTTTTCCCCTTCGTCAACCATGGTGTCATTCAAGATCTCGTCCTTGAATTCTTCCAAAAGATCATCCAATATTGATTTAGTAGCCGGTGCCACATAATCTTTGTTAGGTGGTGTGGTATGTAGGGTTTTTGGGATCAAAGGTTATATGACATTTTCTATTACATCAGGAACATTAGGTGTAAAGAATTGCCTAATTCGTTCTACGTCTTCAGCTGTAATATCCCATATATCAAAAGTATCCCTATCATTACCATCATCCTCCTGATTCTCCTCCAAATCATCATCTTGATCCCAAATACTATCCTGAACTATATCTTACCCAATTCGCTTCATGTTTTCAGCTCCTGTTCTAAATAAGTCATCCAAGATTTTATCAAAGTCGGAATCCTTCTTACTAGTGTTAGGTGTGTGAGCAAAAACTTGGGGTGTGAAATCATAGGAGTAATTACTGAGTGGATTCATTCCTAGGCTTTGTTTAGAAACGTATAGATTATATTCTACTATAGCCATATTTTCAATGTCTACATCGTTGCCCTCATTAGTAATTCATAGGATAGGGTTGAACAAGTAGGAAACAAGGGTGTGGAGGAGTTAAGTTACGAGAGTATGAATAGCTAAAAGTCTTACTCTTTTTCCGGTGAAAAGAGTCAACATCCGCCTTATCATAATTTGTTGGACTTTTTCTGGATCGAACATCGTCCCACAATTTTCTTTCTTTCGCAGCTTCATACTCAAGGTACTCGTTCATCATCATGTTCTCAATATCAGGCTCCATTTCTATGTTTCCTGAAAATCAAACAAGAGATAGCAGTAGATTATTGTTGGGAATTATGCATTCCTGACTTAGTACCGTTAGTTATATTAGTTAGTTCCGCTAGTTGTAATTTGTACTGACAGTACAAAATGTTAGCACTGATCAGATAGTTAGTACCGTTAGTATAAAATAGTTAGTACCGTTTATGAGATATGCATGAAATATCTTAGGAAAGGATATGCATGACCTTTGTACACGTTTTGTAAAGCCCGTTAGGGTTTCCTTAGTCTATAAAAGGAACCTTAGGCATAGTTAGTAGATATAGTTCTACACAGATCAATAGAGATCGATTAGCAATCGTAGTTTTGTAATCTGTAACCTAGGCAGATTCAAGTTATAATATAAAGTTCTTTTGTGATTCTTAATATTGTTCTTCTTAGTATTATTGATTAGTTTCCGCATAATCAATAGTGTTCAAATCAGTGTTTCATTATTGTTGCTTTAGAATTATCTAAAGGAACAAACCCTTTACAAGCTAAAGGTTAAGATCTATTCAGTAAACGATCCAACAATTATGCTATTACAAGGAAACAAATATTGAAATAAAATATATACAAAACTCAAATTTAAAACCTAATTAAATCTCCGGCAGTGGTGCCAAAAACTTGATGCGTATTTTCCGTTAAAATAATTATTTACCAAGTTTTAAATTTATAAAACTGGTTTCACCTTACAAACGCACTAACGATCAGAGAAGCCGATCGTGAGTAGTGTAGTTTTGGTAAATCCGAGGTTGTCCCAAGAGCTAAAAGGTGGTTACAAATATGAGTTTAAGTTGGTTGTCATGTTTTAAAAGCTGTTTTGATGAAAAGAATAAAACTTAATTGAAATGAACTAGGTACTAAAGAAGAGAAGGAGATACGGTCCTAATTACTTATTAATTAACTTAATGATTCACTTATTCTACTTAATGTGAAAGCAAGGATTGAATGATCATCTAATCCTCAATTATCTCGTAAATCCCAACCCTTATAGTAACAGGGATTTTGTCCCACTGGTCATGGTGAACGAGCATCATATTTGGCATTCTTATGGTCAAAGTAATATAACCAAACAGATAAACACAATTAAAAAGAAGTAAATGAATCATAATGATAATTAATAAGATAAGCTTAGCCAAAAACTGTATTCATACAATATATTATCGTCAATTAATGATAGTAATGAAAACATGATAATCGAACCAAACTAGTATGATGATGATGATCGAGACCGGATTCTTCCTTCTTGAAAGGCTGGAGAGTGCTGAAAAAGGACTTGAGGAGAGGTCCTAGTCATCCCCTCAGATGGGAAGGAGAAGGATGATTCTAAAAGCTGAATTCGGCCTCTATTTATAGTCTTCGATTTGGTTATGACGTAACCAATTTAGGTGTTACGCCGTAACCTCATACACGGCTTTCGATTATTAAGCATACTTGTTACGACGCAACCAGTAATGGTGTTATGCCATAACCTTCAATAAGTTATCATAATTTAAACGTCTTCTTTGTTACGGCGTAACCATTATGGGTGTTACGCCGTAAGCTCTTGATCTTCTTTCCATATTTATGGATCTTCATGGTTACGGCGTAACCAATAGGTGTGTTATGCTGCAACTCTATCTTGGGTAGGATTTCCTTCCATATAAATGGTTACGAAGTAACCGGATACGGTGTTACGCCATAAAGTCGTCTTGGATCTTCGTAACTTGCTTAATTTATGTTATGGTGTAAATATTTATATTGTTACGCCGTAACGACTTCGAATATTTGCACTTTAAGTCTTTTTTCCCTTATTTCTTGTCAATTACTGGTATTTCACCTGAAAACTACAAAATGATAGAAAATGTCTCATTTTCGAGTATTATTGAAACATTTGCAAGTAACATAGGGGGTAATTTGACACTAAAAAATATTAAATATTTGATGTTATCAATAAGAGCTTGTTTCATCCATAGTGCTTGTTGACATGCCTTTCCGACGCTTACGTATTCGGCTTAGGTAGTGGATATAGCAAGAGCGGTTTATTTCTTCGAGAACCAAGATGTCAAACAACATCCCACGAATGTACAAATACCGCTAGTGCTCTTTTGGTCCACATAATCTCCCGCATGATCATAGTCAGCATATATTATGGTTTCTATTCTAGTCCCCTTAGGATACCATAATCCTAAGTGCGTAGTGCCTTTAATGTATTGGAAGATACACTTAACCGCTTCAAGGTGAGATGTTTTAGGACCCTCTTGGAAGCGGGCACAAAGGCAGACACTAAACATGATATCGAGCCTACTTGCTGTTAGGTATACTAAACTATCTATCATGCCTCGATACTTGGTACTATCTACCGACTCATACTCTTCATCTTTCGTGAGTTTAGTATCGGAGGACCTTCGGTGCGAAAATCTGATCATATCGTCATGATGGGTTAGCTAATACTGAGATGTTGAGGAGCATGCTAACCCATTCTTTACTCATTGAATGGCTTATAGTTGCACCATCCTCCAAAACACTAGGTGGCTTATAGTTGCACCACCTTTATACTTGTTGGTTTTATAACATGTAACCAACATCAGGAGTTATATCACTAAAGTGGCTTATAGTTGCACCAATTTTTTTTTACATTTCTCTTGTACACAATAATACATCCCCCCACTGGAGATAAGTAGTATTAAAGTGATAGAACCGGGGGGTCTTCATATGATCAATAATATATCATCAATTAAAGTGCCAATCTTCGAATTTTATTTCTCTGAACCATGGACTTAAGTAGCCAGCAATTTCAACACATAGATATTTACAAACTACAGGGTTGGCTAAGGTGAAATAGTGAAACGAAACATATAGAGTATGGTGAAAACATAGATTGGCTCAACAAGGGTGATCTAGGGGTATCTTGCACTAATAATGAATGCAACAAAAGGGTTTATCATGGGAGGTCAACAAGTCAGTGTAACAAGTCGATAAAACACACGCATATATAGGCTATTTGGGTGATTTCCTAACTGTTGCCTTCTTGAACTATCTATTCCTGCTAATCAATTAGGTCTCGAAATGATGTACAAGCCAAGTTCTAAAGTCTACAATATTATCGGCACACTTAATATTTTGGAGGATTTTTGTATAATATGATGGAAACCGAATATTAGGCTTAAATCTTACCAAGTAATAATAAAGGGTAATGTGCATTCGGCAAAGATTGATTCTAGTTTAGAAAACTTGTCAATTTTTTTTAAAATTGATATAATTTTTCAAAGAAAACTAGAAAATCGAAGGCTAAACATAAGTCTCCCATCCCTCACTTGGTTTGTACAATGTCCCTATTGTACATTAAGGAAATGAAATATAAAGAAAATAGTAGAATTAGAATAAGAAACTTCTCTGGAATTGCTCGGTATGATGAAGAGACATCATGCTCTAAGCCATGCTCCAAGTCTGCTTCCTCGAGCAATCATCCCATCATCATCAACATGGTATCAAACTAATCCGGATTTCACATACGTCCCTGTAGCCAAGTATCAACTTCGTGTGCTTCAACCTGTATAGCTACAAGAAAACTAATACCAAAAGCACAAATCCAGCAAAAAGAAAGATACCAAAATGTACAAAAGAATACAAGAAATACAATCCTAACTCACTTTCATAGGAATCACGGTTGCATTTAGCGTATGTAACAAGCCTTTTAAACCACTTAGTGGCCTAAGTGGACGAGTGAAGTCTCATGAGGGTTTCCAGAGAACGTACCCACAAAGTTTATTTACAAATATACGCGGTTTAGAAATTTTCAAAGTTGATTATTAAGATTTTTAGAAAGAGGTTACGGCGTAACCATCATGGTTACGCCGTAATCATATGATACTTTTTTTAGAAAATTTCATTAAGCATGTTACGACGTAACCTTGTGAGGGATTACGTCATAATGGTCTTGTTTATGACGTAACTAAGTTGGTTACGCCGTAATTGCTGCATCAACAATAATTTTACCATATGATTATGAATTGAGATGATAATGAATTTTAATTTATTTCTGCTAAAACCTGCAAAACCAAGTTAGGAACATACAAACCAACTAATATGCAAAAAGGAAATGAAACAAAACAAATTATAAATTAAAAGATAAGAATGAGGTGCCTCCCACGAAGCGCTTGTTTTTGTTTGAGTCCTAGCCTGACTCCACCATTATTTACTAGGTACTCGGGTGTCCATCCCCTCACTTGGGATCAAGTGTGGGTGGAAGTAGCAATAGACACCCTTAGGGTGTAAGTATGCCACAAGAAAGGGAAATGATGAATATAAAGCATACCTTCTAAGAGATATAATTTCCCTATCTACCTTAAATGGTTTAGATGTTTTGAACACTCCATATAAGGGACTCATTAGTTGAGTATGAACGAAAAGCTCGGTATTAATGATAACTGAATGCACTGAATTTCTGAAATTTGACAGAGTTCTTAGCGAGAAGTCTTTCAAGCTCCTCTATATCCTTACAGGGGGGGAAGGGGGGAAAAGGGGGGGAAGATGGGGGGGGGGATGGGGGGGGATTACATTTTGCCCCTTCATCAACCATGGCGACATTCAAGATCTCGTCTCCGAATTCTTCCAAAAGATCATCCAATATTGATTTAGTAGCCGATGCCACATAATCTTCATTAGGTGGTGTGGTATGTAGGGTTTTGGGGATCAAAGGTTGTATAACATTTTCTTTTACATCAGGAACGTTAGGCGTAAAGAATTACCTAATTCGTTCTACGTCTTTAACTGTAATATCTCATATATCAAAAGTATCCCTATCATTACCATCATCATCCTGATCCTCCTCCAAATCATCATCCTGTTCCTAAATACTATCCTAAACTATATCTTGCCCCATTCGCTTCATAGTTTCAGCTCCTGTTCTAAATAAGTCATCCAAGATTTTATCAAAGTCAGAATCTTTTTTACTAGTGTTAGGCGTGTGTGGTGGTTGAGCAAAAATTGGGATGTGAAACCATAAGAGTGATTATTAAGTGGATTTATTCCTAGGCTTTGTTTAGCAATGTATAGATTATATTCTGCTATAGTCATATTTTCAATGTCTACATCGTTGCTCTCATTAATAGATACTAAATAATTCATAGGATATGGTTGAACAGGTAAGAAACAAAGGTGTGGAGGAAGTTAAGTTATGAGAGTACAAATAGCTAAAAGTCTTACTCTTATTTGGGTGAAAAGAGTCAACATCCACCTTATCATAATTAGTTAGACTTCTTCTGGATTGAACATCGTCCCATAATTATCTTTCTTTCGCAGCTTTATACTCAAGGTACTCGTTCATCGTCATGTTCTCAATATCAGGCTCCATTTCCATATTTCCTGAAAATAAAACAAGAGATAACAGTAGATTATGCTATTACAAGGAAACAAATATTAAAATAAAATATATACAAAACTCAAATTTAAAACCTAATTAGCTCCCCAGCAGCGGCGCAAAAAACTTGATGCGTATTTTCTTTTAAATAATTATTTATCAAGTTTTAAATTTATAAAACTCGTTTCACCTTACAAATGCACTAACGGGCAGAGAACCCGATCGTGAGTAGTTTAGTTTTGGTAAATCCGAGGTCGTCTCAAAAGCTAAAAGGCGGTTATAAATCTGAGTTTAAGTTGGTTGCCACGTTTTAAAAGCTGTTTTGATGAAAAGAATAAAACTTAATTGACATGAACTAGGTACGAAAGAAGAGAAGGAGATACGGTCCTAATTACTTATTCATTAACTTAATGATTCACTTATTCCACTTAATGTGAAAGCAAGGATTGAATGATCATCCAATCCTCAATTATCTCGCAAATCCCAGCCCTTATAGTAACAGGGATTTTGTCCCACTCGTCATGGTGAGCGAGCATCATATTTGACATTCTTATGGTCAAAGTAATATAACCAAACAGATAACCACAATTAGCAAGAAGTAAATGAATCATAATGATAATTAATAAGATAAGCTTAGCCAAAAGCCGTATTCATACAATCAATATTATCATCAATTAATAATAGTAATGAAAACATGATAATCGAGCCAAACTAGTATGATGATGATGATTACGATCGGATTCTTCCTTCTTGAAAGGCTGGAGAGTGCTGAAAAATGACTTAAGGAGATGTCCCAATCATCCCCTCAGATGGGAGGGAGGAGGATGATTCTAGAAGTTGAATTCGGCCTCTATTTATAGTCTTCGATTTGGTTACGGTGTAACCAATTTAGGTGTTACGCCATAACCTCATACACGGCTTTCCATTATTATGCATACTTGTTACGGCGCAACCAGTAATGGTGTTATGCCGTAACCTTTAATAAGTTACCATAATTTAGACGTCTTCTTTGTTATGGGGGCGAGCGTAAACCATTATAGATGTTTAATGCCGATAAGCTCTTCACTTCTTCCATATTTAAGGATCTTCATGGTAACAGGGCTTAAACCAATAGGTGTGTTACGTCTTTTTTATTTTTTTTATTTAAAATTTGTAACACACTCTAGGAAGGATTTCCTTCCATATAAATGGTTACGGCGTAACCAGATACGATGTTACGCCGTAAAGTCGTCCTGGATCTTCGTAACTTGCTTAATTTATGTTATAGCGTAACTATTTATATGGTTACACCATAACGACTTTGAATATTTGCACTTTAAGTCATTTTTCCCTTGTTTCTTGTCAATTATCGGCATTTCACCTGAAAACTACAAAATGATAGATCTCGTTTTCGAGTATTAGTGAAACATTTTCAAGTAATATAGGGGGTAATTTGACACTAAAAAGTATTAAATATTTAATGTTATCATATTTACTTGAGGATAAGCAAATCCCAAGTGTAGAGGTATTTGATGAGGTGTCATTTTATACACTTTTTCAGGGGCATTTGACCCATTAAATCATGCATTTATCTCTAAAATACATGCTTAATCGCTTCTTTTTGTGTTTTTAGCACTTGGATGGAAATATGAGGAAATACACGTGACTTGGACTCATTTTGGGAAGAAACGGACAAGATTACAACTCTACACGGAAGTTGGTAATGAATATGCATACAGTGCGTGGAGACGGCGTTAGGACTTCAAAGAGACGGCTTAAGGAAACTTGTGACGGCGTCAGGAATCAACCGACTCAAAAAAACCCTTAGAAGATTTGGCGTAGCAACGGCGTTCGGATTTACAAGCGACGTCGTCGCAATTGTTTTCCTATATATATTTTCCTTATTTTAGGTTTTTAAAGTGTGGAAACTTAGAGAAACGATTAGAGAACTTAGAGTACGAATATTATCAGTTTTGGGGGTATTTTAGGGTTCTAAAACCCTCTTGTATCATCCCCAACTCTATGTTTTAATCAAGTGAAGTTTATCTATCCTTTTAATCTTTCAATATGTCTTATTGTTTGGTTAATTGTTGTTCTTTACTTTTTTTTAACATGCCAGGCTAGATCTATTAGTTTATTTATACTTGCATGAAACTTATGTTGTGAATCCTTTTACTATTGCTTCTTGTTGATGTGTGTGCGTGTTAGGCTCTAGAACACTAGCTATTTAATTGACTGTGACGATGCCTAGATAAACGTGATTGTGTAGAAAGGATACCATCGCAATAGTCTTCATACTACCTTGCCCTAATATGGTTGATCACTTTTTAAGTTATTTAAATTCGCTTAATGTACTCTTGGGGGCCTTGTAATAGTCTTCATACTACCTTACTTGTGCGTTGCCTTAACAGAATATCACATAGACGGCGTTTTCGTGTAATTCGTTCATGACTTAGGAAATACTTACACACTACACCACAAGGGTGACGGGCAATAGGATTAGGAGGATCAACTAAGGAGTAGTGCATGATTAAGCGAATACATTTTTTTAACCTATACGAGTTTCCACAATAGTTTATATTTAATTTAGTTTAATTAGATAATTAGATAAGTAGTTTAAAAACAACCACCTTCAAACCCAAGATTTTACTTGCTTTCATAAAAATATAAAAACTCAAAAATTATTCTTCTTTTAACCCCTAGACCTTTGTGACATTTGATTAAACCTTCACAACATTATTCCCCTAGAGAACGATAACAACCACTCGAGTCTTATCTATACTACAATACAACGGTTAGGTGCACTGCCTAGGGAGTTGTAAAACTTTTGTGGTTTACAACGACCACATCAAGAGTAATAACCAAGCAATATATATAGTGGTGTGAATCAATTTTAGTTTCATAAAATCAAAGCTTTCACTACAAGGACCTGAAATAACATAACCAAATGTGCCTTTTGCTTAATCACTCCAAGGACCTGAAATTATCTAATGAGTACCAGTTTCCAGAATAATAAACAAAACAAAAGGCTTGGATTTTTTTTAAATAGCTAATACTGATTATCTGCGTTTATATAAGGAGAGAACACAAATGCAGAACTTGTTTGGCAAAAGCATTCCCAAACACGCCTTTTAAGTATAGCAGCCTCATCATGTTCTTCTAGGCTTCTTGTACCTTGCCTTGTATTGAGATTCTCATAATTCTTCATAATTCCTTTTACGCCTAGCAGCCTCATCCTGATTTGTGAACCCTAAGTAGTGTCAAATGGGTTTGTATAACATCTTCTTGAAAATAGTTGGACACACATGAATTTGTTGGAAATCGATAGAAATCTGTTAGTTTTTCTTAAATATATTACATTCTTTCTAATAAAATACGTAGTAGTATCTTTAATTTCTTATTTTTGATTGTTATGAGCAAAGTATAGGAAAAAGAACCTAATTGATGGTCAATTTCAAAATCAATGTACATAATTAATTTTTCCCAATCATAAGCGTCCACTTTTTTCATTAAATTTAGGATTTTTCGTTCAAAACTTAACGATTTTTTCATTTTAGCGTTTCATATCCAACCACTCTCGATTCATTTTAAAAACGGGCTATCAGATGAGGTTTTTCCTTTTGTAGATTATCTAAGAAGGGCAAACTTTTTTTACTCAGATGCACGGGCATCATCGGGTTAATCATGAGACTGTTTTCAACCATTCTTTTGTCACTCCCAAATGTATATACCTAACGAGGTTTGAGCTGTTAACCACTTATAAAGAAACCATAAATCTTACCATTAAGGCATTTTGTGATTGTTAACCCTCAATCCACCCTAAACTACAGAAAGTTTTATTTTAATCCAAATACCCACTTCTTCAACCTCATTAATCGCCTAACCCCACCCACCATCGTCATCACCACCATACCCACCCTACCACTGACGTTACACTCAACCTCACTTACCACAATCGTCAGCACTATACCTACCCACCATTGTCGTCACCACACCCCTCACCCCCTAAACCACGTCATCACCCGAACCCCACCAACAACATAGGATTCACAATAAAGGAGATGGTGGGTGGGTATGGTGATGACGACGGGTGGTGGTTGTGGTAGGTGCGGTTTGACTTTATTAAGGAGTATTGATTGACATGCTTAACTTGTATGCATAACTTGCTTAAACCTATTTGTCAGCCTGTTGATAAAAGATGACTCATTTCTTAGTTTGAAAAAAGGTGTGTGTGTTTATAGTTAGGCTACCCGGAGTGGTATGTAACTCATCGAGTGAGTGACACACTAACGGGCCATTTCAAAACCCCACAAACACTCACTCATGAGTTTGGGTAAAAAAAATGCAGCGAATGGTGAGCCACACCATTGGTGAGTGGTAAAAGTTTTGGGTTTCGCTTTTTGTTTAATATTTTTTATTTGGTGTGTGAGTGTGTGTGAGTATTTAGTAGGGTATATTTTGTATAAAAAAAATAAGTGAATGATGAGTGTGAGTGAGTTACCAAATCAGGTGAATGGTGAGTGTGAGTGAGTTGAAGTGAGAGGAGAGAGAAAGCTGATGTGGCGTTGAGGTGGATGGTAAGGTGATGGATACCACTCCCTTTAGCCTTAGATTTGTATAGTTTAATGTAGATTAAGGGGGTGTTTAAACACCAAAAAACATGTATCTTAATGATAACTCATGTTGTGTGAGAAATGCATCAACCAAAATATGTGAGATATGTCGTGGTTTATATTGCGTGAGATAAATAGTTGCCGCTTAAAAAAAAGTGTTTAAACATGAAATAATAAAATTAACAGAAAATCATTCAATATTTAACTAAAAATTTCGAATTAAACTAAAAAATTTTTAGCCGCTTTTGATTGAAAAAAAAATAGTTGAATACTTTGATTGAAAATGTGTTCGCATTTGATTATTTTTTCGTGCCATTTTTTTTTTGAGCTGGTAAAAAAGAGTAATTCTAAAACCACGTAAATCTTACAAAATAACTCTCACATAATGAGTTGGCATGACAATTGTAAAAAATACTACACAGAAAAATAATCGTATACGTTATAATGTACTGTATTTATTTGTCCTTGAGAAAAAGTGAAAACAAAAACAATGGGCGAGCGTGGCTTTGTCGATTAAATTTCTGAGAGAGATATGCACCGTTTCACTTTCACCCTTTTCATTTAATTTTCAAACTCACACTTTCTCGACACATGAACACTCCACAATTCTGCACACCTTGACCCAGGGCTTCATCCTTCCTTACATTTTCAGGTAAACATATTTCACCTTTCAATACTAGATCCATTTAATGTAATATTATTGTGCCAGTTTTTTTACTAAGAATATGTTTGGCACTTGGCTTATCGGGGCTTATAAGGGCTTGAGCCTTTAAATAAGCTAGGTTATAAAATAAGTTTTTATAAGGGCTTATAATCATGATTTTTGACCAAATTACACTATGTGAAGGAAATCCATGGGGTTCTCGTGAAACCCAGAACCCCTAGGTCCGCCCCTGGACACGCTTATGAAAGCTTTTATAAGCCATAACCCTCCATAAGCCCAAGCACATAGAAAGGGGCTTACGGGGCTTATAGCTAGTCAAATTAGTTAAATACCTTCCAAATACAATGGATTATCACGCAAAAGCTGTAAAACTAATTCGCCAAATAGCTTTAGTATAAGCTCCGACTTTCGGCTTATAATATAAGCCCCAACCCATTTCGCCAAACATACCCTAAGATGTACGCGGCTTAACCGGGTATCCATGACCGTTTCTGACGGCCCATCCCTAAGATGTGTACCCTGTCGGTTTGAACCTAAGACCTGTTTTTAGGACATTAGGATAGGTGGTGGTAATGAATCCATTGTATGCTATGCATATTAATGCTGTTTTTGTGGTTAGGTTTATATAGTTCTGTGGTAACTTTAATTTATTACTTTTAAAGATTAGGTAAATCAAAATTTTAACAATTACGGTAGGTTTTCAACAAACAAGGTTTCGACTCAGATGTACGCGCACCAAGGACCTTACCACTAAGCTATTTGGTGGTGGTTTGTATAGAAAAAGTAGAATGGCAAGCTCTTTGACGTGAAGGGTAGGTTGTACAACAGTTTATGTGTAATAACTTTAGGATTCAGGAATTTTAGGATATGATACATTATTGTTTACTCATTGGTTTGAATTTGAGCGAGTCAGGTTTTGTTGCTTTGTTTCATGAAAATGAAAATGTTGACACTCGTGGTAGCATGTTAAGGAGACAGTTGAGAACGAGTAATTATGATACTTCTTTTTTAATAGTAGGTTTAAAGTAGTCGTATTTGGTATTTGGTGAAGCATATTACGTATAATAAGTGATTGTAAGAAAACTTCTTGTTGAGATAAGTGTAAAGTTGCCTATATATTACAGTACTAAACTAGTAACTGACTATCTTCAATTTGACGCTTTAGTATTATTGGTCGATTCTAAGACGCACATCCAAATACTTGAATAAAAGAAGCTGAACTCCACGGGAAACCATCTATCAACCTTTGATGTACAAGGGGATAGATTGGAGTTGTGTACCATTGGTCCATTGTTGTTTATAATAAGAGAACCTTTCTGGAAAACACGAATTGACCACTTGACTAAGTGCATCAGTTATTTGGACGGAGAATGTACATCAGTTGGCGTGTTTTTTTTCTATAATAAGCGCACTGGTGAGCTCGGTGGTTGTTGTATGTTGATGACTATTTTTCTTGTAGTTATGCCCGCATCAGTTCATCCCCTTTATTCCACTTCTATAAACATCTGCTTGTTTTCCCTACCAACTTGTCTTTTGCTTATACTGTATGTGGGGTTACTTTTGCTGTTGCCAAATTTTAAGTCGTTTCATTGACTTGATATCCTTTCTAAAGACGCTACACATTACGCTACCTTTGCTGAATACCCCAGTTTTTGCTACTATTTCAACTACACTTCTCATATCTCACATGTTGTCTGCATATTACATACTATCTTTTGTTCTTCTTGATTTAAGTAACGTGCATTGCGATATTTGAATCTGAAAAGGTATATTTGTTTTATTTGAAGCTCGTGGTCTTTGGGGTTTAGACTGGTTTATATTTTGTAAGCTTTATGTATATGTTTGAATAGTATAAAATAGTTTGATGTATTGGGTTTTTTCTTTATTATTGTTGCTCATAAGATCATATATTATATATGTCTCTTACTTACAATAATTTTCTGCTCACGAATTTTAGGGTTTTGGATCGGAGCGGGTTTCATCAGTTTAAAAGGTACGCAACTTGAGTTTCTATTCAGTTTGGTGCGAATAAAGATATTACATATGTACATGGATGATTTGTGCTGTATTAGTTGATGATTTCTGTAATGATTTTGTTATGAAAGGGAATAAGAATTGCCAGTAGTAAATGAGTTAGAATTGATAAAATATATGAACATGCATTGCTGCAACCTGCAGCTGCCAAAATGCAAGGTTCAATGTAGAATGTAATCATGGAGCTAAACATATATAGATATTAAGGATTCATTACCCCTAGTTTCCGGAGCTCTTAGGTTTAGGTAAACTTGGTAGATACAGTATACCGTAAGTTTACAAGTTGTAATAGTTTCTAAAAGTAACCAAGTCAGATGGAAGTTCTAGAAACCGATGCTGTGAAGCTTTAGTACTATCATTAATGACAATCCTTCTAGTTGAATTATGTCAGATTTGCGAACATTATGAATAACGTAACCATGGAGTGATTACCCCCTAATTACTGATTACCGGACTCTGAAATACATATTTCAATCTGTGATGGTTAATATATGCAAAATGTAAAGTTACCATGTTTTTCTATATTTTTCCTATGCGAGATTGGGTTTGCATAATCTTCTTTAACATAGCTATCGTCGAACTGGGATCAGTCTTGGCGTGTGCCATTTACTTCCAGGCTCAAGCGTAGCTTTGAAATTATTTTAGGATTGCTACTAGCCAACATGTCCAACACATAAGCCCGTTCCACACTTTCATCACAAAAGAAAAAAAATTGGTATTAGAGTGGAATGCATGTGGCCTTATATGGTAGGAGTGTTGGTTGAGGAGAGATTCTAGCAAGTGGCGAGCACCACCTTATGATTGCTACTCTGCCCACACGCCCATCAAATATGGCCACATGAATTCTACCCTTACACCAATTGACAATATCAGGCGTAACTCATCAAGCTTATATGCCGGCATTCAGTGGCGGAGCCAGCCTAATTTTTTTAGGAGGGCCGAAGCGTAAATTATAAAACTTAGGAGGGCCAATTCATTATTTATCTTTAAAGTCTATGGTTTACAATGTAAATTGTTTATTAGTATAAGGGTATTTTATGTCAATACGAAAAATCCTAGGGGGCCATAGCCCTCTTTGGTCCTCAAGTGGCTCCGCCTATGCCGGCATTTATTTCTTATTATTTCCAATGTGGTATTGGGTTTGCACCCAACACTATAAGTTCCGTTTTCTTAAATTATCTTTCACTGAAACATTACATTGCTTCAATTGATACTTTTTATCGGAAGATCACCATTCTGATTATTTTCTATTGAAGCATTACATCACTCTTGTCATTAAAAGCATTAAAATCTTAATCTTAAAATTAAATATAAAGGGGTATTATATTAGTCAAGAAGAGAGCTATCATACATTAATACCTTTGAATCTTTGATATAACAAAAATGGATAGATTTACCTTCTTAATGCATTCTTCAAGCTTCAGAAGCTTACAGTAGAGCTAGTAGGCTTATTTACTACCGACACTGATATACATTTTCAATCTAAGATGGTTTTATAAATATCAAAATGTAAAAGTTACCATGTCTTTCTATATTTTTCATAATGCGAGATTGGGTTTGCAAAATCTTGTTTTACATATCTATCGTTGAACCGGGATCAATCTTGGCGTGTGCCATTTACATCCAGGCTCAAACGTAGCTTTGAAATTATTTTAGGATTGCTACTAGCCAACATGTTCAACACATAAGCCCGTTCCACACTTCCAACAAAAAAAAGAAAAAAAAAATTGTTCTTAGGGTGGAATGCATGTGGCCTTATATGTTAGGAGTGTTGGTTGAGAGATCTTAACAAGTGGCGAGCACCTTATGATCGCCACTCTGCCCACACGCCCATCAAATATGGCCACATGAATTCTACCCTTACACAAATTGACAATATCAGGCGTAACTCATCAAACTTATATGCCAGCATTTATTTCTTATTTTTTCTGATGTGGTATTGGGTTTGCACCCAACACTATAGTTCCGTTTTCTTAAATTATTTTTCACTGAAACATTACATTGCTCCATTTGATACTTTTTATTGGTGATCTACCAATAAAAGCATTAAAATCTCAATCTTAGAAATAAATATAAAGGGATATTAGTCAAGAAGAGAGCTATCACACATTAATACCTTTGAATCTTTTATATATAAAAAAAGGATAGATCTACCTTGTGTATGCATTCTTCAACTTCCATGGCTTACTGTAGGCTTATTGCTATATAGTATATACAATAAGCTATTGACAACCATGCTTTAGTTGGAACTTATATCGATCCCTATTGACTCATTCTTGGTTATCATCAAGACAACCTGTGGATTGAAATATGAACTATATTTTGTCATGATACATAAGCAGTACGTCATTACGTCACCACTTGAGCAAACATAGCCTAACCCTTGGTTTTAAGTTGTGTGTTGCGAGTCGTTGCGCTTAGGGTCTTGGAGACCGATGCGTGATGCGATTGCGAGCTCATCATTGACCCGTGACGTTAGGGAATAAACAATAACAGAATATTTCTACTTAATTTATTCAACTAGTAAAATAATATTTTTAAAATAAGTCACTCACATATTGAAATCATCGAATGCTTTAACATCAAATAAAGTCACTTACATATTCCTAGCGACTAGTAACAATGTCAAACTTCAATTACCAATAATAAAAGTAACTAAGTAAGATATTAAGAGTTTAAGATAAACAAAGCACAAAACTAGTTATCTATCTCAATATGTTTCATCAAGTAGTCACGAAGGCCTAAGTTCTGATTGCGTCCATTGCGTTCGATGCGAGCATTACACTATTGTGAAGTGATGTGATCGCATCAGGGTGGATCCTGGAACAGCCTAGACTCAGAGATCATGTTGCGGTTAGCCATCGCATCACTTTGATGCGCGATGCGCACAATTTTAAACCAAGCTCAACCATTGCTAAATTTAGTCTGAATGTTAAACTTGGAGATTAGATTATAGATTCTCAGGGATTTGCTGTTGGTTTGGTAAATACTTCCAATTTTTTCTGGCGAAAATCTAGTTGGGCAGTGGGTCAGGATGCTCCAGGTTGCATTGACCTGCAAGCATATACGTCACCCAAGTTGGCCATTTTTAGTTCAAAACGGGTCATATTTGTCAGGTTCAATTGTTTAGACTTTCTGTATAAAAGAATCAATATAAACAAAATGACACGCCTTTAATTAATAGCTTTAGCGCGAAAGTTTTTCTTTTGCCCTTCCGTCGGCTCTTAAGCCTACTTTTCATTTTGTTGCAAACTTGCAATGCATTCGATTATATGCCAAAAAACAATGGATCTTTATTTGTGTATGTTATTTGACATTCTCGTCTATTCGACTAGATCAGCATTTTGCAGGTTTCTTGGTCGAATTTACCTAAACAATAATTAATTTGTAAAATGGTATTAAAGTTCAGTAACTAAATTAGAAATGAAGAACAAGTCTGATGCTACTCGTATATAATAAAGTTTGCAGATAATGATACCAAAACATTGTTATCAATATTATTTCACTGTGAGCTTGAACAAGATTGATTAAAAGAGTGGTTAGTGCACCTAGGTCCCCCTTAATGCTAATGGTCTTTGTTGTTTATGGAACTCAATTGTTTGCTTATCTTTATGCAGAAAGAAACAATGTTGCGTGAGGTGGAATGTCTCCAACTCGTAGGGGTTCCAACTCAAGATCTCAACTCAAACAGAATGGTTCCCACAAGCTCAGTTGTGACCCGCCTCTTAAGACAGTTGACAATATGCAAAGCCTTTGAGGAGTTTGGTTACATTCTTGGAGTTACCAAGATAAATACCATCGTCAATGGAGAAAAAACCGACTGCACAAAGTACGCCAACTTCTGGGTATCCTTTAATTGTCGCACCCTTTTGCCCGTGAAAGGCGAAGTCATGTTTGGCATTGTGCACAGCATAAGCAGATATGGAGTCTTTTTAAAATCTGGACCCATGAAGATTGTTTATTTATCCACTCGAAAAATGCCAAACTACTATTTTGTTGATGAGGGAAAGCCTTTGTTTATGAGCAATGATTTATCAAGGATCGAGAAGGATGTGGTGATACGTTTTGTGGTTCTGGCAACTAGATGGATTCAGAGAACTCGTGACATTAGTGTTTTGGCTAGTATTGAAGGTGATTCATTTGGGCCTGTGGCTACGGCCGGTTTGGATGGATTCGAGCTCTAGTTTGTCTTTGAATGTAAAGTCGACCTGGTTAATAGCTGTATAAATGTTGGGTTGATGCAGGAAAGGGGAAAAAGATTGTAGTTATAATTTTGTATATTGGTAAAGTTCACAGCAAAAGTCAAAGTCAAAGTTAATTATCTGATTCACACCTCAGCTTAGTTGTCTGAAGCAGATACTACCTTATATATACATCTTCCCACACCTTATTCGTCAACAACAGACCTATCATATCCTTAACATCACAAAGATGGCTAAATCTACTATAAAGGGACGTAGAATTACTGCATATTGAAGTAAGCTTTTTACACTTACGTTCTAGTTTGAAACCTGCTAGTGAAGTTGAACTTATGAACTCTATGATGAGCAATATCTAACCACTTGAAGCAAACTTGCTGTGGTCATTGTTAAATGAGTCGGAACTTTAAACTTGAATAATATTGATTCTTAGGTCTGCTGACTGTTGGTTTTGTTAGTAATTTTTATTCGTCTAATTTTGACCCGTTTGACCCGTCTAATCTATAGGAGAGATCAGACAGAACCCACATTAGCCCATTTATAGTGAACGGGTCAAATATTGCTTGAAAGTCTGCATTCATAGTTGCAACACATAGTTCGTCTTTCCCTTGGGTCTTAGGCTTTCTTTCATGTCGTTTCGGTGTACTTGATTA
The DNA here is from genome assembly GCA_026074375.1 of Tanacetum coccineum. Taxonomy (NCBI): domain Eukaryota; kingdom Viridiplantae; phylum Streptophyta; class Magnoliopsida; order Asterales; family Asteraceae; genus Tanacetum; species Tanacetum coccineum. Next base: position 4,188 of record BQNB010010538.1, on the reverse strand, counting down.
CATGTCAAAGATTCTGTAACCGTGTTTGTTTAGTTCATGCAATGAGGGAAGTGCAAAAATCATCCCTGTGGTTTGTCAAAAAACTCTCACGTCCCTCGTTAAAAATTTGCCCAAAACACATCCCTCCGTCAATGTTTTGAGACACGATACATCCCTTGGACTAACGGTGCAAAATATTTTTCCGTTAAGTACTAACGAAATTCTTAAAGGAGGGTATTATTGTTTTTTTGCTGCCAAATGGATGTACGGTGAACCTTTTTAATTATTTTTTTACATTTTTTAAAAATATAATATTTTTTTTACATTATTATTCGAAAAAAAATTTAATTTTTTTTAAAAAAACAAAAAAAAATCGCACTTTTTAAAATTTTAAAATTTTCTTTTTTAATTTCCAAAAAAAATTAATTTTTTTTCGTAAGAAAACGTAAAAACGTATAAAACCGTTTAAAAAAATTAATTTAATTTTTTTATATTTTTAAAAAAATTGAAGAAAAAGGTAAAAATGTTTTTATTTTTTAATTTTTTCTTAACTTTGAAAAAAAATTAATTTTTTTCGTAACAATTTTTTTTAAAAGTAAGATTTTAAAAAGTAAGAATTTTTTATAAAAGTTGTGAATTTTTTTTAATTTTTTCACGAATAATACCGTAATTTTTTTTAAATTTAAAAAGTACGAAAAAAATTAAGATTTTAAAAAGGGCGAGATTTTTTTAAAATTTTTTGATGAATAATAATGTAAAAAAATATTTAAAAAAAAATAAAAAACAAAGAAAAACTAAAAAAAATAAAAAATAATTTTTTTTAAAGGAAAGGTTCACCATACATCTCTATGGCATCAAAAAGAAAACAATACCTTTCTTTAAGACTTTCGTTAGTACTTAACGGAAAATATTTTTGCACCGTTAGTCCAAGGGATGTCTCAAAATATTGACGGAGGGATGTGTTTTGGGCAAATTTTTAACGAGAAACGTGAGACAGTTTTTTGACAAACCACATGGATGATTTTTGCACTTTACTCTCATGCAATTTTCTATTTACTGAACCTTTGCTTATTGGATTATGAAGGTGCAATAGTGTAGGGGTGAGCAGAAAAACCGAAATAACCGAAAACTAAAATTGAACCGAACCGAAAGCAACCGAACCAGACTAATAACCGAACCGAACTATCAATTCGGTTTTCGAGTTGGATATTGGTTTGGCAGTCTGAATCGAAAACCGAACTGAAAACCGAATTTATATAAACATATATATTTTTTATATATTTTTATGTATAAAAAAACT
>BQNB010010537.1:4381-83761 GCA_026074375.1 Tanacetum coccineum | reverse complement strand
TTATTTATTGCATGTAGAATTCTCTATATAGACGCCATTGTGTTGTGATGATATCCTTTCTTGTTACGCCTCGCGTTTCCGCTTTGGCGGGGTGTGACAATGACGTCCTCTCCCATATGTCTCTTGTCAAAGGCCTCAAAGACTAAGTCCTGGCTATGGCACCGACGTCTGTCTCATCTGAACTTTGGTGCAGTTAACCACTTAGCTAGACACGGTCTTGTTCGAGGTCTTCCTAAGCTAAAGTTTAAAAAGGACCATCTGTGTTTTGCATGTGCAACGGGCAAAAGCAAGAAACCCCACAAACCTAAATCTGAAGACACCAACCAAGAAAAACTCTATCTTTTGCACATGGATCTTTGTGGACCAATGCGTGTTGCAAGTGTTAATGGAAAGAAATACATCCTCGTCATTGTTGATGATTACTCTCGATTTACATGTGTTGAGTGCTTAAGGTCAAAAGATGAAGCTCCAGATTTCATAATCAAGTTTCTCAAGATGATCTAAGTGCAGCTTAAAGTGCCTGTCCGACGAATCAGAACAGATAATGGAATTGAATTTGTTAATCAAACTTTGTGTGAATATTATGAGAAGGTTGGCATCTCTCATGAAACATCTGTTGCTCGCTCTTCATAGCAAAATAGTGTCGTTGAAAGACGTAATCCTACGCTAATTGAAGCAGCCCGTACAATGTTGATTTATGCAAAAGATCCGTTATTTTTATGGACAGAAGCAGTTGCTACCGCATGTTATACCCAAAATTGTTCTGTCATTCGTCTTCATCACGGCAAAACATCATATGAGCTTTTTCATGACAAACTTCCCGACTTATCATTCTTCCATGTATTTGGTACACTTTGTTATCCGACAAACGATAGCGAGAACTTGGGCAAGTTACAACCAAAAGCTGATATTGGTATTTTCATTGGCTATGCACCCACAAAGAAAGCATTTTGAATTTACAACCGACGTACCAGACGAATCATTGAGACAATTCATGTAGATTTTGATGAGCTGACTGCGATGGCTTTTGAACACAGCAGTTCCGGACCCGCGCTTCATGAAATGACTCATGCAACAATCAGTTTAGGACTTGTGCCAAACCCTTCTCCTTCAACACCGTTTGTACCACCTTCAAGAACTGACTGGGATCTTTTGTTTCAACAGCTTTTTGATTTATTACTCACTCCTTCACCTAGTGTTGATCACCCAGCCCCTAAAGTCATTGCTCTAATTGCTAAAGAAGTTGCTTCAGAACCCGCTGCATCAATCGATTCACCTTCCTCAACAACTGTTAATCAAGATGCACCATTACCTAGTAACTCTCAAACAACACCCGAAACTCAATCTCCTGTCATTCCTAACAATGTTAAAGAAGACAATCATGACTTGGATATTGCACACATGAATAACGATCCGTTCTTTGGTATTCCAATTCTAGAAAACAATTCTGAAGCATCTTCTTCGGATGTTATTCCTACTGTTGTGCATACTGCTACTCCTAACTCACAACACATTATCAAATAGACCAAGGATCATCCTTTAGACAACATCATCGGTAAACTCGAAAGACCTATTTTCACAAGACTCCAACTCCATAAACAAGCCTTATTTTGTTACTACGATGAATTTCTCACATCAGTTGAACCAAAGAACTATAAAGACGCTTTAACTCAAGCATGTTGGATTGAAGCAATGCAAGAGGAGTTACATGAATTTGATCGTCTTGAATTCTGGGAACTCGTTCCACGTCCAGAAAAAGTGATGATTATAACTTTAAAATGGATTTATAAGGTAAAACTTGATGAAATGGGAGGAATTCTAAAGAACAAGGCTCGCTTGGTTGCTCGTGGTTACCGTCAAGAAGAGGGAATTTAAATTTTAAGGAATCCTTTGCTCTAGTGGCTAGACTTGATGCTATTCGAATTTTCTCGCATATGTGCTCACATGATATGTGTCTACCAAATGGATGTTAAACGACATTCTTGAAGACATTCTAGAGAGGAAGTTTATGTTAGTCAAAGGAGGGTTGTGTGGGTAAGACAATCGAATCATGTGTACAAGTTAAGAAGGCTTCTTTATGGTTGAAGAAGCTACTCGCGCGTTGTTACGATCTATTGTCGATGTTTCTACTATCTCAGGAAATTGTTAAAGGAATCGTGGATCCCACATTTGCTTTCTCAGAGGACAAAGGAAAAGGATTTTGGTTACAATTACGTTATGATATATTCTTTACGTCTACTACACCTGAATTATGTGACCAATTTTAAAAAATAATGTGTTCAAAGTTTAAGATGTCGATGATGGGCAAAATATTATTTTTTCTAGGACTACAAATTTCACAATGTCACAGTTGGCATTTTTTAAACAGTCTAATATGCTTAGAATCTTTAAAGAAAGATGATTATGGAATTAGTGACCGTGATACTCCCATGTTTAGAATCCAAACTGGATGAAGTACACAAAGGGGATAAGCGTAGATCTAAACACTATTCGTGGAATGAGTTGACCCTTATGTATCTTACATCCAGTAGAAAGATCTAACATTTGTTGTTGCTTGTGTGCCAGGTATCAAGCAAAAGTCCTCGAAAAGCACCCTCCATGCTGTAAAAAGGATCTTTATATCCTACGGAACCATTAAATCGGGACTTTCTGTATCCAAAGGATTCTTCTATTGCTTGTCAGCATATGAGACGCTTTGATCAGCGGGGTTGCCAAGATACTAGAAGAAGTACTTATGGATGTATGCAATTATTGGGAGACAGACTTATTAGTTGGTCATCAAAAAGGCAGAAAAGCACTGCGATATCCAGTACGGAAGCTGAATATATTTCCATGTCTGGCTGTTGTGCTCAAATCCTTTGGATGAGATCACAGTTTACCAACTATGGCCTTAGATTCAAGAAAATTCCAATGTATTGTGATAACAAAATTGCTATTTCCTTATGCTGCAACAATGTTCAACATTCTCGATCAAAGCATATTGACATCAGATTCCACTTCATCAAAGAGCAAGTGGAGGATGGAGTGGTAAAGCTTTACTTTGTCAATACGGAGTATCAACTGGCGAACATCTTCACTAAAGCCCTATGCAGAGAAAGAATTAAATTTCTTATCAATAAGCTAGGAATGTGAAGTTTTACGCCTGAGACACTAAAACAGTTGGCAGATGAAGCTGAAGAATAGTGGTGGTATCTATTCTGATATCCTGTGTATCATATGTATATATATTAAAAACATTAAAAAATCCAAAAGATTTTTCATTTTTTTAGAAAACTTTTATAAAATCAAAATACAAAAATATAAAATCTTTAAAACCAAAAGAAAAAATTAAAAATGTGAAAATATAAAAGAGGTACTAATGGAATGTCTTCTGGACAAATGTAATATTACGGTCTTAGAAATGCCAATCAATAATGATACGAGACTGTGTTAAATGAATGTTTCGAGAAGAAGTTCAAAAGTTTTTATAAAAATTTCCAAAATGGTTGTATTATTTAAGATACGCAACCCGGTATCTTTCTTAAGGCCAAGTGTTTCAAAAGAAAACTTGGCCTCTTAACGAGAATTTATTCTCGGGCATGGTCTACTTTATGACCATGCAAAGGCTTGTGATTACTTTGCATCCAACAGTGTTCTATATTTCTATAAGTGTATGTGTCAGTGCGCTTTATGTGTAAAAAATAAGGAAATCTTTTTTGGTTTTTTTTTTTTTCTTCATATGAGTATACATGTTCATCCGAAAATGTTTTTTCCAAAGACATTTGACACTCCAACAATGACTAACTCTTTAAATAGAAAACGGGTCATTGTTTGAGGGGGAGAAAATGTCAAAATCTTCTTCATAATAATAATGTGCTTAAAAAGAAGAAGGTTTAAACAAATATGGTTATATCATTTTAAGGAACAATTATTACATTTAGCTTATGTGTGCCTTATATGTTATGTGTTTATGCCTTTAGGGAGTAATTGTGTGAATTCAAGTTTTTAGGTATGTTAGTTAAAAACATTAGGGACCATTTGTGCCTATTGTTAAACTTTAATTGCCTAGTAAAACTTGTTAGTGAAACAAAAAGATAGAAAATTGATGAGGGCGAAATATGTCAAAAATAATAATTGTTTTATAATCACCAATTCCACCCCACTCGTCTGTTTTTCAATCACACACGACGAAACCCAACTCCCAAAACATTCGAAATCGCCATTTGCTTGTTCTCATCTTCTCGTTGTTATCATGCATAGGTATAACTAAGATCTTGTTCATCTCACTCCAAACAACTTATATCTCAGTTAAATCAAGTTTTCATCGGGTTTTGATCTGAAAAGCCTTATATCTAATTGGTTCATCAAAAATGCAAAAACTGCATAAAAAAACCCCTAAATTGAGTAAGGGGTATTGTTTGCTTTGACGTGTGAACACCCCTTTAAAGCAATTTTTTATTTGGAATCCTCTGAATGTGTTACTTTTCTATGCTTGTTTGGTCTAAATTTAGCTTTTTTGGGAGTGGATAATGTATAGGTTGTGGGGTTTTGTAATAGAATGCATGTTTATCTATCTTAGAATGAGGCTTGAATGATAAAATTATTCCCTTGTATGTAGTTTCATGAATATATGTAGTATTATGTGTGAAAGTGCTCGTTTAATGTATGTTCTTGATGATTTTGTGGATTCAATTTGTTATCATGTTCTTAAGTGTTTTTCTCATGCTAAGAGTGCTAAAATAACAAGTGTAAATGCAAAAAATGGTACTTGTGAAGTTTTATGAGTGAAGACCCGATCTAGTCAAATCCTTTGGAAACCGATCTAAACCAGTCTTTGGGAACCTATCAAACCATGTCCCTTTGGGAAGACGATCTAAACAGTTCATTGGGAACGTTAGTCATAACCCTTTGGGACTGGATCTAGCCGTTTTCCTTAAGGAAAGAATAGTCATAGTCCTTTGAGACCAAAAAAAAAACCGAAACTAGTCAGGAACATTTGAGGACGATTAGTCAAATCTAACGTCCGATTAGTATTTTTGTTAAGACACGATCTTGTCGTTTTCCTTAAGGACGAAATGTCAAATCCTATGTGACCAATCTAGTCGAGTCTTGAGGATGATTAGTAGATTTGTTTAAAGACCGATATAGTGTTCTCATTAGGAACGATCTAGTGAATGTTATTAAAGAGATGATACTAGTGAATGTTATTAGGAACTTGATCTAGTGATAATATAAAGAACGATCTAATAGATTTAGACCAAAAACACTTAAGATCAAAATTTTAATTTGAAGGAAAATTAAAACTTAACTTAGCAGGCTAATTAAAATTGGTTAATTATGCTATCTAATTAAGTTAATTATGCTATCTATTAGTTAGAAAGACCACGATTCCTAAATTATCAAAGAAGCTGCCTTAATTCCTTAAGCACAAAAGTCTATCTAAGTTGCCATTTAGAGAAATATGTCTTTTCAAGTGCTAAAAGTCTTAGAGGTCCTAATACTTAAGGAAATTTTTTTCACATCAATTGATAAAGCATAAAGTGTTCACTAAAGGTTATATGTTATATATAGACTTGGTTATATAAATATTGTATTGCATTCTTTCTAAAGCAGAACCATGGACATCACAAGTGTGATCAAATTGCATTGGTTGATCTTTAGTTGCTCCGCAAATGATTCAAGATGGCAAGAGTAATCTTTAGACTAGAAGTCAGACCTCGTCATATGAACCAACTCTTCATCAAAGTGAGTGTATGATGTTTTGAACTCGCTCTTTTACAAGGCGATTTCAGATCACAGCTTGTTAAGCCTCTAAATTTGGCGTGTTCGGAACAATGGAAGTTCGTTCATTAATTTATTTAGGTTGTTGGTCAGTAATTAATATTACATTGTAATAGGCGTAGTACGGGTAAAGCGGGGCTCTTAAATGTAGATAATCCGGTCTGTGTATCGGGCGAAAGACACAAGTATCCCAGCCGGCTTCATAGAATTACTAAAGGCGTGAAAGCCTTTTAGTTTTGATACATATACACCTCCTCAAGGAAAGTGAGAGGGTTGGTCATTTGTAACTTACACATTTACAAGTAAACTTCTCAATTCTCTCTACTTTCTCTCTCTTGTTTCTCTCTCTATATTCTTCCTAGTTTCAATCCTACTTTTCTTGTTCATCATAATGAAGTGAAGTGATTCTTAGGTTACCGACATTTGGTATTAGATCCTCGGGTAGATAGTGGTTATTTTGTAGTCTTATAAGCTCAAAATTTCATAGCTTATTTTCTTTCAAAAACCCACGGCTCAAAGGGTTTTTGGTGTTCTTTTTGTTGTTTTGTTCATCTTACTCGAATCCTTGATAAAACTTTAAAGATTCGGCTTATTTTTCTTGTTTATTAAGCTCAAAACAAAAAAATTGTGGCTTATTTTGACAATAGTCACGGTTTTTAATTTTTTTTTTTTGGATTATCTAGTTTGTGGAGCTTTATATTCTTTTATTTGTCGTGTTACACATCTTATTTCGTGCTCTTTCATTTATTTTGTGGCATATTCTTGCTTAAAGATATCGACTAATTTAGCTTATTTGGGAAGCTTTTTTCAAACTTATTTGACATTTTTTTAGACCTATTTTGTGGTCACAACCGTGTCAAAAAAGAGGGGAAAACAAGATTCTACAATTTTAGCCTACAAAGACGAAGGACATCTTGTTTGTTGGTTTAAGTGGTCCCTCCCCGGAAAGGGTCACGAGCCGTTAATATGTCGTAAGCTAAATATGCAGGGTAATGTTTCAAGCGAAATATGTATGTTTAAGTTGTAGCGAAATATGTAGGTTCAGGATTTGAGTGAAATATTACATTAAATAAAGGACATCTGCAAAATTTTTTAATCACTGAGAAAATATGTTTATCAAGCGAAACATGCAAGATTAAGTTCAAGCGGAATATGTTAAACAACAAGGAAACAAGTAAACATCAGGAATATGCAAGATTGAGCTCAAGCGAATAAGTTTTTATTTCAAGCAAAATATGCAATAGACCAGCGGAACATGGATTTATTTTTCAAGCGAAATACGTATTGATCAAGCGAAATGTGCAGTTTTCTAATTAAGCGAAATATGCAAATTCTTCAAGTGAAATATGCAAATTTTTTTCAAGCGAAATATGTTAATTAACATTCACGGTTTTCTATTGATTTTGTAAAATCCCGCGAAAGACACAACTCTTTTCTCGGTTTTAATCATAGACTTGTAAAATCCCGTGAATGTTTTATTGCTTCTTTTTCACACTTCAATACAAACATTACTTAAGATTCTACTATTATTTCACTCATAATTTTCTGTAATGGAAACGAAAGATACTTTATTTGTGTTCTAATTAGGAAGAACAAAAATGCAAAAATTCAAGACAAAAGCAAAAGAGAGTTGATGGTATCTATTTCGACAACTTCATTCACACCCTCATTTTCTTTCAAAACAAGACTTTACGGAACTCGAACTGATGTCTGGATTCAAACGTGTATTTGCGACACTTTTGGTAAAGATATAGAGACTTTCAAGGCAAATGTTTTTGAACGTTTTTGGGACAAACTAGAAAAACAACTTGACAAAGAATAATTTTAAGAGATTGGATCCATGGCTTCTTTTAAAGTACTCGAGACACAGTTTTAGATGTTCATTAACTCACGAATTTATCTGGATGAAGAATTTGTTGTAATGACACGCAACTACTTTCTCCAATACACTCAACTTGCGATTCCAGAATTCCGTGACACACTGATCCAACACATGGAATCTGTTAAGAAAGTCGATTATGAAGAGCAAAGCATAATCAAGAGTATAAACACTGGGTGTAATGACTAAGAACAAAGTGACAAACAGAGGAAAAGGTTGATACGGGAAAAGCAATGGATGTTAGTTTGGTTAACACAGAAGCATTGGGACAGAATCAAAAGAGCAGGATACAAGCAGCAGATCAGGGAATGATGCACATGCTGATGATGCAGATATCAAACCCATATATAATGAAGAGCTAATGACTGAGGTACAACAAACGCTGATCAATATTCTTTGCTATGGACAACAAGATACTGAGCAACCTGAATTTCAATAATGAAGGTAATATAATTTTTGAATTATTTTTATTATATAAGATGATCTTGAGTGTGATCGAACGTTTCGAGGTAACTAGAATGAGGTCCTTGGATTTTTTTTGTAGTTACTTCTCTTTGAGGTTACAAGAATGCTGAACAATGTCATGACACATGTCCTTTGCCTGCTACATTAACTGATAACCAGACAACTGAACTCTCAAATCAATCTCTTGAATCTGAAAATATTCGTCTAAAAAAGACCGTTGCCCAATTTCAAAAATATTTTTTAAGAATGGAAGCACATTGTGTTAATCTTGAACTTAAATATCAAAATTAAGCTTTAAAAGAAGGGCAACATGGTCAATTTTTGAAAGTAAAAAGTAATGAAGCCAAGGTTAAACATGACATGTGTAATTGAAACAATAAACATTGAATTGGAAATAAAGTGGTAAGTTATTAGAAAATGAGACTTTATGAAAAAGGCATTACAAGAAATGTTTGGTCTATCAAGACACATTGAGAGCTTAAGAACATAGAACACTCTAACTTCTTTGATTGCATAATGATTAAAAAATTCAAAGCTCGGCTTTAGGAAAAATGGTTAGCAGTTACAACATTTAAAAAATGAGTAGGAAATTTAAAAGGAAATAGTAATGTGAATCCTAAGTTTGCAAAATTTGTCAATCTTAGGGAATACGCTTTACAAACCAGTAGGAAAACCAATCAGTTGTTAGAAAAACGCTGCGTTTAGTTGATCGAACTAGTTTTTAAAGCATACGGTTTGCTTCCCAAGTTGATTGTCAATAAAAGATTGTCAAACCGCCATTACACGATTTGCTTAAGGAAAGAGAATCTGCTTTTGAAACGTCATCACCTATGATACACCTGGTCATCTGGTATAGTCAATTGACAGGGTTAATAATCATATAGAGGTTAGTGAAGCTAGAAAAAGACATAAAGAAAGCAGTAGGAATTTAGAAACTGGGTGATGCTTTGCTAAGAGATCACAAGCCGGGCAAATGGTAGCAAACCAAAACCTAGGATCTAATAACCAAAAGTCTAGGAATTGGACTGCATCTAAAAGTAGTTGCATCACGACAAAAACTGTACCCATAGCAGAACACTCTAGGTACTTTTTTATTCTAATTATAGAAGTTTTTAGACTCTAAACATTTTGTTTGCTGACTGCAGAAATGTGTCTTTAATGCCAATCATGATTCTTGTGTACAAAATTCTGAATGAAGTCAACCTCAGTGCTAAGGGTTCCATCCCATAAGACACAAAAAGATACAAACCCGGTAGGGAGCGTAAAAAGTGTAGCAAAGAGACAGGAAAAAACCAGAAAGCCATAATCCCAAAAAAGTGATTGGTCTTCAATCAAAAGATTAAGTTGTGCATCGAGGAAGAAAACAATGATGCTAGATCTTGTCTTTAGGTGGAAAAACGACGGGTAAAATTTTCAAGAAGATGGTTTTTAAGTGGATTCTATGGAAAAGATATTCCTTCTAGCAATAAGTTGACAGTGAACCACAATGGTTCAATTGCGATATCACTAACCAATATGAATGCAAACAAACTCTTGGATGTTAGTGAGTACACTTAACATAATGCAAGGTACATCTTTAAATCCTACAAACGGAAGGACTCGAGTTTGGTTGTGAAAAGATGATTTGAGAAACATGACTTCAAGGGATTTTTCATTGATGAATAAGCAATGACTTTGATCATAAACAATTCAGAACTCGGAATTCGACCACAGAATGAACAGTCAAGTTCAAGTGTTTCCAAAAGTTGTTCCTCATGCTGTCAAGAAGCTTAAATCACGAAAGAGTTGGAATTACTCTTTCACCATCACATATACGTTGTGAGGTCACATGTAAATATTTTTTATAAACCAAAAAATACAAAAATATTAAAATTTCAAAAGAAATACAACATCAAAATCAGAAATGTTTCAAAAAATTTTCTTCTTGAATGTCTCTTAGATCGATACATTTACGTACCTATAAATGTTGATTAACATCGACACGATAGTGTAAATGAAGTTCAAAAGGGTTTCATATGTTTTCAAAACATGTCATTTCTAATTGTTTCTTGATGATTGTAAACCTCTCAGATTGCAATCGGACTGAAAACAAAGGAGACTGTAACACATAAGGGCGCTTATCATTAGCGTTAGAAGAGAAGTTTTCTAACATTTGGTTTTTTAAAGTTTTGACACAATTTTTCAAGATTTTCTATGACAATTCAAATTTTTAAAATGTGTGTTCAACTATCTCCAGTCCTCATATATTTTTCAAGACAATTAATTACATTTTGGTGTCATTTTTTTTTAAATGAGTAATGTTTGAGGGGAGTTTTTCTGAAAACAATGATTTAATGATAGTTGGATAATCATAACTGACACTCTTATGTATTCAATAATTATCAAAGGTTTAATAAACATCTAAGGAATAATAATGATTATTAAATGGATTGATCGCGTATGAGATGAAAACAAAAAAATATATAATGAAATAATTGACGTCGTAAAATGACATGAAAATACGAAATGTTACATCTATGACCATGCAAAGCCTTGTGTTTACTTTGCAACACAACCCGTGCTTCCAATATTTCCGTAAGTGTACGTGTCAGTGTGCTTATGTGTGAAAATAAGAGAAATCTTATTTTGGTGTTTGTTTTTCAAAGATATACCATTGCTACATCAAAAAATGCTTTTTCAAAGACATCTGACTTCTCAAACAATGACTACAACTCTTTAAATAGAAAACGGGTCATTGTTTGAGGGGGAGAAAATGTCAAATATCTTCTTCATAATAATAATGAGTTTCAATGGAAAAAAGGTTTTAAACAATAACGGAATATCATTTGTTAAGGAAAGATAATTGAGCTTAGCTTTCATGTGCCTTATATGTTATGTGTTTATGCATTTAGGATATGAATGTGCAAATATAAGTTTCTAGGTATTTTAGTTAAAAACATTAGGGACTTAATGTGCTATATGTTAAAATTTATGTGCCTTATAAAACATATAATTGAAAAGTAAAAGGGTTATGAAACTTGAGAGGCCAAATGTGTTAAAATAAATTTTTTGTTAATAACCCCTCCCACCCCAACCTGTCCCCTGTTATCCCATACATACACACACTTAACAATATTTTTCCCTCTTTCACACCCTAATTCAAATCTCCCCATCCTTGCTCATCATTCTCAACCATTTTCATCACTAAGGTACAATATAAAAAAATGCTTTTCATCACCTAATCTACCTACATCTCAAAGGAATTGGTCTTTTATCCTCTCTTGATCTCGAAATCCTTAAATTTTTGAAATTAGGGTTCTTGAAAATAAAATTGGGTAAAACTCCAAATTAGTTAAGGGATTTTCTAGCTTTAGGTGTGTTTTGCACTCGGTTTAATCAGTTTTGTAAATGGTTAACATATGAATAAGATATGCCTGGTTGTTTGCTCGAAAATTTAGGTTTTGGGGGAGATAATGTAAAATGTTGGTGGGTTTTGTAATAGAATGCATGTTTATCAATTCTTGAATGAGTTTGAATGATAAAATCATACCCTTGTTTCTAGTTTATTGAATACATGTGCTAAATGTCTTTACTTGCTCGTTTCTTGTAACATCTTGATGAAACTGTGTCTAAATACTGTTATTGTTGAGCCTAAAAGTTATCCTTATGATAAGAGTGCTAAAATAATAAGTGTGAATGCAAAAAAATCGTGTTTGTGAACTTTTATAAATGAAGACCCGATCTAGTTATGATCTTTGGGAACCGATCTAATCAAACCCTTTGGGAACCGATCTAGTTATGATCTTTGGGAACCGATCTAATCAAACCCTTTGGGAACCGATCTAATCAAACCCTTTGGGAACCAAACTAGACAAATCCTTTGAGAACCGAACTAGACAAATCCTTTAAGAACCAAACTAGTTATGCTCTTTGGGAACTGATCTAATCAAACCCTTTGGGAACCGAACTAGTCGTTTTCCTTAAAGACCCGATCTAGTTTTCTCATTAAGGAGCCGATCTAGTAAATTTCCTTGAGACTCGAACTAGTCGTTTTCCTTAAAGGACCCGATCTAATTTTATCATTACGGAGCCGATCTAGTCATTGTTCTTAAGGACCCGATCTAGTTTTCTCATCAAGGACCCGATCTAGTAGATTTGTTTAAGGGCCCGATCTAGCTGTTCTCATTAAGGAACTGATCTAGAGAAATCTTTAAGGAACCGATCTAATAGATTTAGACCAAAAACACTTAAGATCAATATTTCAATTTGAAGGCAAATTAAAACTTAACTTAGCAGGCTAATTAAAATTGGTTAATTATCCTATCTAATTGAGTTAAAATAGGCTTAAAAGCAAGGTATAATCAAGGTTAAATAAAATACGACTTAGGTTATCTAAATTTTCTACTAGTTTGAAAGACCACAATTCCTAAATTATCAAAAAGGTTGCCTTAATCCCTTAAGCATATAAGTCTATCTAAGTTGCCATTTAAAGGAATAGATCTTATCAAGTGCTAAAAGTCTTAGAGGTCCTAATACTTAAGGAAAATCTTCACAACATGATAAAACATAAAGTGCTCACATAAAAAGTCTATATAGTTATATATAAACTTGGTTATATGAAAACTGTATTGATTCTTTCTTAAGCAGAACCATGTATATCACAAGAGCTGAACAAATTGCATTGGATGATGCTTTAGTTGCTCCTGCCAACCAACTCAAGATTGGAAAATGTAATCTTCGACTAAGCTCAGACCTCAAGTCCAAAGAAGCAACTCTTCAAGTGGTGTATGATGTGTTGAAACTCTCTCCTTTTTTCAAGGCATTCCAGATCACAACGGATGTTCCAGAAATATACATGCAAGAGTTTTAGGCCACTGCTACAGTTCATCACCACTCGATTCATTTCAAGATGAACAATAAGAAACATATTGTGAATCTTGAGTACTTTAGAGAAATGCTTCAAATATGCCCTAAACTCCCTAATCAACAATTCGAGGAACTACCCTTTGAAGAGGAAATTCTCACGTTTCTCGGAGATCTTGGTCATAGTGGAGAGATAAAGGTGATCACCGATATCAATGTCAACAAGCTGCATCAACCCTGGAGATTATTTGCTACGGTTATCAACAAATGTCTGAGTGGTAAAAGTACCAGATATGACAGTCTTCGACTATCTCAAGCTCAAATCCTTTGGGGCATGTACCATAAGAAGAGTGTAGACTATGCCTACCTTCTGTGGGAGGACTTTGTGTATCAAGTAGAGAACATGAATGTCAAGAGGAGTAATGAGATGTACTACCCTCGCTTCACCAAGGTCATCGTCAACTTCTTCATGACTAAGGATTCATCAATTCCAAGAAGAAACAGGGTAAATAGGCACTTTAACAGGGATGACCCAATGTTTACCATGATAAAGATTGCCTCTAGGCATAAGGACACACAACTATATGGTGCTATTTTGCCTGATGAATTGACAAATGAAGCCATCAAATATTCTGAATCCTATAAAGAGCACTATGCCATTGCTTCAGGAGATAAACCTCCTAAAACAAAAGCAAGTGTTAAGAAGAAGCAAACTGGATCTGACAAGATAAAGACTCCTCCAACTGATAAAGGCAAAAGACTCAAGACGTCAGCAAAGGCGGCTAAACCTGCCAAGAAGAAGCAACCTGCAAAGATGTCTAAAGCTAAAGGTCTAACAGTGCTATCTGAGGTTGCTTTAACAGAAGCTGAACAAATGGAGTTGGCCACAAAGAGAATCCTGATACAAACTCACAGCTCTCACACCAACGGTTTAGGTACAGATACAGGAATTGGTAATATACCAGGGGTTCTCGATGTACCGACATATGCATCTGATGATGAGCAGATCTCTTGGAAGTCTAGTGACGAGGAAGATAATTATGAAGTAGCAATGAGTGGTAATGATGACGACGATGCTGATAATCAAGATGATGATGACAACGATGATGATGATAATGCTGATAATCAAGACGATGATGACAACGATGATGATGATCAAAATGATGACAATATTGATAATGAAAATGATGACAATGATGATGATGATGATGATGATGGACAAGATCATGAAGGTCTAGATGACGATAATGAGCAGACTGATTCAGACAACGATGGTGATGACTTTGTTTATCCTAAGTTTTCCACTCATGATGAAGAAGATAAAGAAGAAGATAGATTTGATCTTAGGGTTCAAACACCTTATCATTATGAATCCATTAATGATGAAGAAAGTAATGAAGTCACTCATGGTGCGAATGTTGAGGGAGAAGAACTGGATGAAGAAGTGAAAAATGAAGAGGACGAAGCAAATGAATTATACAGGGACATGAACGTCAATCTGGAGGGAAGAGATACTGAAATGACAGATTCTCCACGCACTATCATTCAAAATACTCAAGTAATAGAAGACACTCATGTGATCATAACTCCGGTCAATCCTGAAGGTCAACAACAGAGTTCTTCTGTGTCATCTGGCTTCGTTTCTAACATGTTCAACCCTAGTCCAGATACAGGTATTGACTCTATATTTAATCTTAACACTGAGTCAACTTCTCTGGTAGATGTTCTGGTTACTACTATTGCTGAGCCACCTCTTTCGTCTGCAACAACACTTCCTCCACCAACCATTCCTCTCATTACACATCTGCAACAAACACCAGCTCGTACACCAACAACTGTTCCAAGTTCCTCCCTACAAGATCTTCCTAACTTTGGTTCCTTATTCGGGTTTGACCATAGACTAAAAACTTTGGAAACCGACTTCTCAAAATTCAAGCAAACAAACTAATTTGCTGCAGCAGTTTCTTCAATTCCTGACATTGTTGATGCGTACCTTGCCAACAAGATGCATGAAGCCGTCAAAACAGCTGTTCAGTTATAGTCTAACAGACTCAGAGATGAAGCTCAAGCTGAAAATGAAGACTTCATCAATAAACTTGATGACAACATTAAGAAAATAATCAAGGATAAAGTCAAAGAACAAGTTAAAGCACAAGTCTCCAAGATTTTGCTGAAAATTGAGAAGACTGTAAATGAACAACTCAAAGCAAAGGTTCTGACTCGTTTATCCAATAAATCTAAGACATCCCATGTTATAGCCGCCAACCTTTCTGAACTTGAGCTGAAGAAGATTCTCATAGATAAGATGGAAAGTAATAAGTCAATCCACATATCTGATGAACATAAGAATCTCTACAAAGCATTGGTTGACGCCTATAAAAGTGAAAAACTTATACTTGATACGTATGGAGATACTGTCTCGTTTAAAAGACGTCGAGATGATGAGGATAAAGACGAAGAACCCTCCACTGGATCAAACCGGGGGTCCAAGAGAAGAAGAGCTGAAAAAGAACCAGAGTCAACCAGTGCACCAAAGGAAAAGACCTCTAGGACAACTGGCAAGTATACTAAAGGGTCAAAATCTCATCACAAGTCTACTGACAAGTCTGCTCAAGCAGAAGAGCCAATGCACACCGCTGAAGATTTAGAAGAACCCGCACATCATGAGTTTGTAACAGGAGATACTAAAGATAAACATGATGAAGATACCTCTCAACATCCTGATTGGTTTCAAAAACCGTCAAAACCTCCTACTCCCGATCATGATAGGAACAAGACTTTGCCTACTGCTCATGGACCTATTCAACTTTGGCTAAGCACTTTGGCTCAGAAAGAAGATACACGTGAGTCGTTTAATGAGCTGATGGACACTTCTCTAGACTTCTCAGCAATCATAATGAATAGGCTTAAAGTTGATACTCTGACTCCAGAATTATTAGCCGGTCCAACATTCAACCACCGGTTCAACATTCGAGCTGATGAAGGGATCATGCAAGAGTCTGATAGAACTTGAATATTTCCTAGAAGAAGTCTACAAGGCAACCACTGATCAATTAGACTGGATCAACCCTGAAGGCCAGCAATATCCACATGATCTGCGAAAGCCACTACCATTGATACCTAATTCCCGAGGTCGTCAAGTCATTCCTTTTGATCACTTCATCAACAACGACCTAGAGTATCTAAGCGGTGGTGTCTCAAGTCGAAAATATGCAACTTTAGTGATGAAGACCAAGGCTGCAGATTACGGGCACATCAAATGGATTGAAGATTTGGTCCCTAACAGAATGTGGAGTCAAGTGCCGGTTAGCTATGACAAACATGCACTCTGGGGAATCTCACATTGGGGGCGAAAACGACAACAATTCTATGGATTTGCGGTTAACAGGGAATCTGCTCGAGATGTCTACTCCAAACGCAGAATCATTGCTGTCACAAACCTTCAAATAGTCGAATGGCACAATTACAAGCATCTGGATTGGATCACTGTTCGTAGAGATGATGACAAGCTGTACAAATTCAAAGAAGGCGACTTCAACAGGCTTCGCATTCAAGACATAGAAGACATGCTGCTTCTTCTTGTTCAAGGCAAATTGACAAATCTCACTGTTGAAGAATGCCTAGCTTTTAATGTCTCTTTACGAATGTTTATAAGAAGCATTATCATCTAAAGGCGTATGGAAGATCTTCAATTAGGTGTCGAAAGTTACCAAAAGAAGCTCAACCTCACAAAGCCGGATACATACAGATCAGATCTTAAACAAAAGGAAGCTTATACAGCATACTCCAATCCCAGAGGTTTCATTTACCAGAATAAAGCCAAGAAGAACAAATTGATGCGTATTGATGAACTCTACAAGTTTAGTAACGGTACACTCAATGATGTTCAGACTGCTCTTAATGATCGTCTAAAGGAAATTCGGATGAAGTATCTGCCATAGCCTATCTGGAGACAAAGTGATAGAGATAAAGCGGGAACTATGATCCAGGTAATTGATAAATAGCTCAAGACCAAAAGGATTATGCGGAGCTTGGAGAAATTTATTGGTGGGAGACCGTATGCGGGAGACTTTTAACTACTGCAAAGGACCATATGATTTATCATATGATGTCCTCATCATAATAGGTCAAACCTTGTACGAAATAAATAACTTGTGAAATTTATATATATGTAGTGTAGACATTATGGTGATATTAAAGTGTGCTCAAGTACAAAAGTTTCAAGAATTTCTTAGTAAATTCAAAATTTTTTAAAAATTATTGTACTCAGCACTATTTTATATACCTTCACAAATTAAAGGGGAGCATTAAAATGTTCCTAATAGTGATTATGTAACATTTTGTCCTTGAATGTTTAATCAATTGATATCCAAAATATCAACAAATTAACATTTTGGATAAGGGGAGAAAATGTGATTAAACTGAATCTAATTTGTACTAAAATGTGATCTTATAAAATGGACTCAATGCACTCTACACTTAGCATGTACTACGATTATGATGCACATGTTAAGGGGGAGCTTATAGTGATGATGAAAAACTCTTAAAGTGTAAATCTTTTGATATTTATATCAAACACTTTGATTGAACTTTTCAATGATTTTGGCCTTGATTGTGATGGAATACCCAAAAGACCGACCATGTACTTAAATTTATGGAGTTATAAGATGGTTAGGTATAGGTATTCAAATCCCATAATCCAGTCAGAACCGAAGGGATCTACCCAGGGATATCCACTAGATAGTGTAAAAGTCCTTAGGTATGATACAAAAGGAAAAAAAGTGAGAATAGGGAATAATGCCGGCTGAGATGGAGCTAACACTGGAACAAACCCAATAAGGTGTTAGTTATGAAGTCTCGGTAAGCATTGAAGGGGTTGAAGAATGAAAAAGAAATTTAAGGATAAAGGGTGTAAAGAAAGAAGCCCTCCATACACTTAGGTAGAAACCGAGTCAATACATAAACTGTCAGAAACACTAAGCTGTTGTCTGACATTAAAGACAGTCATGGACCCAGTGCGCTATGTACAACCCTCCCTAGCCACTCAAGGTCTCTCAAAAGACTTGTTAGATATTAGAAAAAGACTCGGTCACCCCGTGTATTTTACTGTTTATTATAGCTCGTAGTTTAATAGTTAATCGTATGATTCTTGTTTTTGAACCGGGTACTAATACCCTATATTAGTAAGAACTATATATACCTCTTCCAACTTTGGAAGAGGTAGCTAGTCAATTATTCATTTCCATATTACATATAGAGCTTTCTCTCTCTAGAAAATATCTCACCATGTGTTTCTCTCTCTAGAAACTAGCCAAATCCAAGAATCATCATCCAGGCTGTGAAATATGATATCCTACAATTAGTATCAGAGCTTTGTGGTGATTTTGTGAGCTTGTGTGCGTTCGGATCTTGATTAAATCGTGTTTTCTAGTTGCTTTTTTGTGTTCTTGGTTCAAAAATCAAAACCCAGATTTTTGTGCTTAGATGTGTTTATGTTTATGTTTTTAAGCAAGATCTAGGCATAAGGTAACTAGTTGTGCAAGAAAAATCAAGGTACAACGTCAAAAAGGGTGTGTTTTTGGTGATTTTGTTGGAAAAAGTCGTGTTTTGCTCGAAGTTACCTTTCTGCTTGAAGGAAGCGAATATGCAGGTATGAATGAAGCGGGATATGTTTCAAGCGAAATATGTTTGCCTCTAAGCGAAATATGATAGGTTGATTTCAAGCGAAATATGTATCCAAGCGAAATATGTATCCAACCGAAATATGTAGAAAAGCGGAATACGTAGTCAAGCAAAATATGTATGCAAGAGAAATATGTATGCAAGAGAAATATGACAGGTTGAATTTCAAGAGAAATATGTTAGCAAGAGAAACATTACATTGACATATTCCAACTAAAACATTACATTGTCATATTCCAAGTGAAACATTACATTGTCATATTCCTTGAGAAATATCACATTTTTATCCAAAAAGATTTTATTTTTTCTACGGTCTATCTTACTTTGTAAAATCCCGTAAAATTCTTGGATTTCTCGGTTTTAGTTAAGATTTGTAAAATCCCGTGGAATAATAATCTTAATCATCTTCAACCATATCTCTTTAACACAAGTCTCCTTTATCATTGATCGATCAAGTTTGATACCATTTCACAATAAATCAAGATGTCTAATAAGTATGAAGATCCAATCTACGATGAAGTCGGGACATCATATGACTCGAATATTCCATCTGAGGTACAAGATCATGATTACTATTCAGATAATGTGGATGAGTATCATCAAGTACACGAGATGCAAAGCAATGTGCAACACAACTACGTTGTTAACTCTTATGCTGACTATACGAGTGATAGCAATATTATTCTATATGATCAGTATATGGAGGACAATGAAGAACATGTTGTACAAAGTAACGTATCTTCTGTTCGAAATGATGCATTGATGTTGATTATAAATGATATGCATGAACAGGGTGTCCAAAGTATGTCAGCAAATAAGCAGGTTAAAGTAGTTAATGACACATTGAATTCTGAACTTGCAAGATATAAGGAACTGGTCAGGGAGTATGAAAAAACAGGCAAAGTTTGAATTAACTAAAAGAGAACAAAATATTGATGAACAAATGAGAATAATTATCTCTGACCGAAATAGAAAGGAAACTTATTTAAAATCGGAACTTCATTTTGTACAAATGCAACTTCGTTCTACCGTTGACTATAACAAGTCAATGAAGGAAGAAGTGACAACCTTGAAAAAGGATTTTAAACAAAAAGAAGATAAATACATTGAAGAGTTTTTAGACATCAAAAGGCTAAAAGAAAAGGTTGAAGATAGATTATTCAAACAAGTTCAGTCTGTTCAAACGGTGCACGTGTTATGTAAACCAAAACCGTTTTATGATGAAAAGAAAAAGGTAGCAATAGGCTACAAAAACCCCTTATGTCTCACACGTGCAAAGCAAGTTTAATCTGCCCTCTATAATGGTACTGAAATAGTCATGACCAATCATAAACCTGTTATTGTGCATGACTCGGAGGAAACTCTTGAGATAGCTAAGTTGACTAGGAAAAGAATTTATGAGAAAATTAAAAGCCCTTAGTATATTCAAAATAAAGTTAAGTTTGCACCCCCAGATTACTCAAACGAGAACTATCTTGCAATCTTCGCACCTCAGAGAGATTTAACCCCTGAACAGATATTTTGGGCAAAAGATGAAAATGACAGGAAAAAGGTTGAAGCCTTAGTTCTTAAACCACTTTCAACACCGACTGTGTATCCACCCAATACACCTGTCAAGCTTATCCTCAAGGTTCTCCCAACAAAAAGTCAAGTGAAAATTAATCTTTATACACTCACACAACTTTTTATGGAATTTGACAAAACATGTAAAAAGAGAATCACACCAACAGGTGTCACAGAAGGGGAAAGAGGTTTTGAAAAAACAAAAAGATGTTACCATCACGAAGTCCATACCATTTTTCAAAACTCTTAAACAACAATTTGAAGGAGTTCAAAGGCTCTCTTTAAAGAAGTTAAAGAAATGGAAGAAATTTTTAATCAAATGTCAGCAGAGGTGGACCAAAATACTGTGGACAAGCAATGTGCTGAAATTGAAAGGAAAAACCTTCTCATTGCAAATGAAACTATTGCTAATTGTTTGTCGAATCAACTGTTTGATGTTGAACAATCACGTTGTCTAGATCTTGAAGCTGAGATCTCTAAATTACAAAATGAGAATCAAAAGGATGTTAATGATGAAATGATAAGAGGTTTTAACAAACTTGAGGTGGAATACCTAAATTTGCAATTGAAATATCAACATCTTCAAGAAAACTTTGGAAATAACAAATCACAAACTTCTCAGGATGTTCCTGAATTTGACTCATTTTTCAAAATTAAAAATCTAGAAACACAGCTTCAAGAAAAGGACAACGTAATTAGAAACTTGAAAGCTCAAGTCTCTAAAATGAATGACAGAAGTTGTGAAACTTATAATGCTAAAGATGTCACTGCTCTTATTGAACAAAATGAATGTGTTAGAGTAGAACTAGAAAAGGTCAAACAACATTACAAGGAATTGTATGACTCCATTAAGATTACGCGTGCTCACACTAGTGAAAAGACATCTACCATGTTAAATGAAATTGAGAGTCTAAAGGCTCAGTTGAAAAGCAAAGTGTCTTGTGTCACTAGTGACTCTGTCAAACCAAAAGTTCTTGCGCCTGGCATGTATGCCATTGATGTTAAACCCATCCCTCCTCCCCTTAAGAACAATAGGAGTGCTCATTTAAACTATATCAACCATCTTAAGGAGAGTGTAGAAACAGTTAGGGAGATTGTAGAGGAAGCTAGAGTAGTTAAACCACTAGATAATGCACTTAACTATGCTTGTCAATACACTAAGCTATCTCAGGAATTGTTAGAATATGTGATTGGCACTTGCCCGAAAAGTTTCAATGAAAGAGATAACAAGGCTCCCTCTACCCCTTTAACTAGGAAAAAGCAAGTTACTTTTAATGATAAACCAGAAACATCAACTAGTAACACACAGAAACATGTAGTGCAACAGAAAGTTCAACAGTCTAATGTCCCTGTGATCCCTTCTACAAGAGTAAGTAGTTCCACTGACGCTAGCAGATCAAAGCCTAAGAGCAATATAAAGAAAAATAGGATCCTGCCTGCTAAAAGGGAGAATAAGATGAAAGTAGAAGACCATCCTAGGACAAATAAGTCTGTATAGACAAAAGTGAATCAAGTTGAGTCTAGCATTAGCTCTAAGCATGTTGTAATTAATTCGAATTCTAAATCTGTGTGTAAAACGTGTAACAAATGCTTAATTTATGCAAATCATGATATGTGTGTTATTAAACCTTTGAATTCTGTGAATGCAACCCCCACTATTAAAAATGGAAATTATCTTAAATAAAGGAAAGCAGATTTGGAAACCAAAAGGCAAACTGTCTGATAACAGTTTGAAAAAGACCAAGCGGGTTTGGAAAGCAACTGGCAAACTATTTGCTAATGTTGGTTATCAATGGAGACCCACAAGAAAGAAATTCACCTTAGGAAAACATATTGGTGGGCATCAATGGAGACCCACAGGAAAGATGTTCCTCTTAGGAGAACAGTGCCCTTTAACTAGGCTTCCTGTGAAATGTACTACTATTTCTGCTAACCAACAGGACCCCAACCAAATTTGGGGATCCGAAATTCCAAACCCTCCACACTCGACTGTTTTTAAATGCAGGTCGTACAGATCGTCCTTTGGTATCTGGACTCAGGCTGTTCAAAACATATGATGGGGAATCGTTCAAAGCTCAAGAAGTTTGTGAAAAAGTTCCTCGGGAAAGTCAGATTCAGAAATGATCACTTTGGAGCTATCATGGGTTATGGAGAGTAATGCATTTCTATCAAATAATGACGTCTGTTCACATCAGTTCAGGCCTCGTTCTTCATCATAATGGCGTCTGTAGATGTCTCTTCAGGCCCCGCTCCTCATAGGAAAGAAAAGTGTACGCTTCAGTGCGCTTTATCTTTGAAAGAAGAGAAATCTTCTTGTTTTTGACCATTTTCATCAACAAGTTTCATATTTTCCCATGCTCGTTCAGACGTTAAGTGAATCAACGTTCATATGCAATCACATATGCAATTTTTGAAGGGGAGAATAGTGAATCAAATGTGATCCATACGGTTTAACTTGGTCTCTCAATGTGTATGAAATGGTGAAATGGCTCCTGTACACATCAGTTCAGGACCCGAGCCTATGTCGATGACGCCTGGACAATTCAGTTCAGGGCTCATACCTAATCAGGTTCATGCAACCAATTATGTTCTACCGACGGATAAAGATCTGGAGTTATTATTTCAACCTATGTTCGATGAATACTTTGAAGTAACTAGAGTCGATGAACCAGTACCTTCTGCTACTGCTGTTAACGCTCAAGTTGTTCCACCAGGTACATCTGTGTCTACAACATTTGCTCAAGATGCACCGTCAACAAGTTATTCACCGTCATCATCTGGAATACAACCTCCAGTCATTCATCATGATGTTGCAGTTGGACCCACTATCGAAGACACCCCAATTACTCAAGCTACCCTTCATCCCTCAGTTAACCCTGTTACTGGAGAACCTGGTTCTGCACAGTCATCATCAGGGGATGTTAGTATAGCTGAACCCAACCAAGCTAATCAACCACCAGCTCATCTCAGAAAATGGTCCAAAGATCACCCTCTTGATAATATAGTTGGTAATCCTTCTCGTCCGGTATCCACCAGAAAACAGTTAGCTTCCGATGCTCTATGGTGCTGTTACCATACTGAACTGTCAAAAGTCGAACCAAAGAATT
This sequence comes from Tanacetum coccineum, assembly GCA_026074375.1. NCBI lineage: Eukaryota > Viridiplantae > Streptophyta > Magnoliopsida > Asterales > Asteraceae > Tanacetum > Tanacetum coccineum. Next base: position 60,463 of record BQNB010010537.1, on the reverse strand, counting down.
TCAAAATGGCCGTGATAGAAGACTGCTGGTTTCAAGCCATGCAAGATGAAATTCACGAGTTTGATTAACTTATGTATGGATTTAGTAACTGTCCAGTTATGTAATGGTTATCGCTCTCAAGTGGATCTATAAGGTGAAGCTTGATGAGTATGGTGATGTACTGAAAAATAAAGCTCGGCTAGTTGCAAAAGGATATCGTAAAGAGGAGGGTATTGATTTTGAAGAATCATTTGCTCTAGTTGCTCGAATAGAGGCTATTAGAATCTTCATTGCAAATGCTGCCAGTAAAAACATGGGCATCTACCAGATGGATGTCAAGACTGCATTTTTGAATGGAGATCTGCAAGAAGAAGTATTTGTCAGCCAACCGGAGGGTTTTGAGGATCCCGAACATCCTACTCACGTCTATCGTCTGAAGAAATCTCTTTACGGGTTAAAATAGGCTCCAAGGGCGTGGTATGACACTTTATCAAAGTTCCTCATAGCAACAAAATTCTTCAAAGGGGCTGTGGATCCGACGTTATTCAATCGCAAAACAGGCAAACAAATTCTCCTCGTTCAAATCTACGTAGATGATATAATATTTGCCTCAACTGATCCTAATGCTTGTACCATTTTTTCAAAAGAGATGAACTCAAAATTTCAGATGTCAATGATGGGACAAATGTCGTTTTTCTTAGGCTTACAGGTTTCTCAAAGTCCCAGAGGCATCTTTATTAATCAAGCAAAATATGCTCTCGAAATCTTAAAGAAATATGGAATGGATCTTACAGACCTTGTTGATACACCAATGGTGGATCGATTGATACTGGATGAGGATCTCATAGGGATTCCAGTTGACCAGACTCGATTCAGAGGAATGGTTGGGTCCCTAATGTACCTCACTGCCAGTAAACCAGACCTTGTATTTGCTGTGTGCATGTGTGCTAGATATCAGGCTAAGCCTACTAAAAAGCACCTAGAAGCAATCAAACGGGTCTTTTGGTACCTTAAAGGAACTATTCACATGGGTCTTTGGTATCCGAAGGACAATGCTATGGCTCTAACAGCTTATGCAGATGCTGATAATGCGAGATGTCAAGACACAAGAAGAAGTACTTCGGGAAGTGCTTAGTTTCTTGGAGAAAAATTAGTAAGCTGGTCATCTAAGAAGCAGAGAAGCACTGCCATTTCGACAACAGAGGCTGAATACATTGCAATGTCTGGTTGTTGTGCTCAAATCCTATGGATGCGATCTCAGCTAAAAGACTATGGATTTGAATTCAATAAAATTCCTCTGTACAGTGATAACAAAAGTGTCATTGCTCTTTGCTGTAACAATGTCCAGCACTCACAATCAAAGCACATCGACATTCGTTACCATTTCATTCGAGAGCAAGTGGAAAATAGAGTGGTTGAACTATACTTCGTGTAAACGAACTATTAACTTGCGGATATACTCACAAAAGCATTGCCAAGAGAACGGTTCGAATTTCTTCTACCATGACTTGGGATGAAGAGTATGACCCCAGAAACTCTCAGACGTCTTCAAGAAGGAGAGGATGAGTAAAGGATTATCTTCGTGTATCCTTTGTACATTAAAATAATAATAATAATAATAATAATAATAATAATAATAATAATAATAATAATAATAATTTAAGTCATTTGGAATTACAAAATGGCTTGCAGTTACTTCAGGCTGCAACCCGCTTTTCATTCTGAGGAACGCATGTCGTCATAAAGACAGTTGTTCCTGACAACGGGTAATTAATTTTTCCCGGGCATGGATTACTTTATATCCATGCAAAAGATGAATAAGTGTACGTGTCAGTGCATTTATTTACGAAAACAAGAGAAATCTTGTTTAATTGGTGTTGTGGAAAAGAATCAGATGTCATCAGTTTTTAAAAGGTTTTTCTATCACTCAAACAATGTCTACAACTCTTTAATTAGAACACGGGACATTATTTGAGGGGGAGAAAATATAAAAATTCTTTCAAAAAGTAATCTAGGATGAAAAAGAAAAGTTTTATCATTAACGGTTCATCATTTAAAGGGGAGTGTCTTAATTAATTTTAAGTCATTAGGAATTAAGTTGTTATTGGTATTAACTTTTAGGGGCTTAATGGCAAAATCTAGGACTTAAGATCTAGCTATACATTCATAGGGGCTCATTATGTCATTTTTATAACTAAGATTAGCCTTAGAAATAAGTGTTAAATGGAAATAGATCATGATATAAAACACAAGGACCATTCTTGCCATCTTTTAAAAGTTTGGCAAGATACATATTTCGGTCAAACTGGTCAACTCACGCACACTTCACATATTTCACCCTCACAAAACACACACGCCTACACATTTCGCTCGCATCTTCAATTCGAATTTTTCAAACTCGTTTCAAGATAAAAGGTACACTCCTACACGTTTAACATCCATTTCTTATCTCGTTGATAAAAGGAATTAGATTAAAACGCGTTTTTGAACTCGTAATCAATCAAAATCGAATTAGGGTTCAGAAAATTAAAGTTGCATTTTTCTTGAAATTGAATGAGGGGTTTTGATTGCAAGGGTGCGATTAAGGGGTGTTTGAAACAGTTTTTTTCATTCTGTTAACATTTGATGGAGATACAATGATTTTCATGGACATGAATGAAGCAAAATGTGATTTATTGTTTAATTGGTCTTGGGTTTATGTTAGGAAGCCTCACAATAGTTCCCTTATGCCTTTAGATTCTGTCTTTGTGGCCTAGGATCACTTATTGTTTAGAAATGGATTGTTAATTGGCTCGTTAGATGGTGTATTAGGGTAAACCTAGATAGTATCTCTATATGTGTGTTTGCTAAATGCTACATGTGCCTAAGTGTTTGTTCCATGTCTCCTAGTTGTTATAACATAATGTATATGTGTTTCTTCTTGATTGAGATCGAATATACCTCTTTTGTGCTTGAATGTTGTTGTTTAGTAGTGATTATGGATTCTGAGTTGCTTAGGATTAATCTGTGATGCTTGCTTGAATTAATTCATAGATCTTAATTGTTTAAATCTATGTTAAGTGTTAAGATTAGGCAAGCGAAACATGTTTTGGTGTTTACATGTTTCAAGCGAAACATGTATGTCCTGTTTCAAGCGAAACATGTATGTCCTGTTTCAAGCGAAACATGTATGTCCTGTTTCAAGCAAAACATGTATATCCTGTTTCAAGCGAAACATGTTAATGTGTTTCAAGCGAAACATGTATATCCTGTTTCAAGCGAAACATGTTAATGTGTGTCAAGCGAAACATGTTTTACTTTCAAGCGAAACATGACAGGTACCTAAATCTAAGCCAAATATGACATAAATACAAAAAGAAACTCTGTCCAAATTTCTAAATTTTGTGCAATCTTGTGCCTAATGTCATATAACTTCATGAGTCATGTTTATATGAATGTGATTTGCGCTCTATGTGAATATGAGTCTTAATTTCAAACTGAATTTGTCCTGTGATTTCTCAGTTGACTTTGACTAATTGTTCTTAAAAGTCTCATTCTGAGAGTGGTATATCTCTGTCACGTTTGCATGAAACCTAACCATTGCATGTTTCTAAATCAATCAGCTCATCAAGGATATCCAATGATAATCAGTAGAATATATATGTTGTATATGAACTGTATTGGTTGTTTCTTAAGCAGAATCATGAATCCTCAAGAGACAGAACAAGTCGTTGCTCGTGATGAACTATGGGTTCCTACTGCTGAAAGAGTCAACATAAGCACAACAAATGTTAGACTGGAAACCACAGTAAAGCAGAAAGAAGAAACCTTTCAAGTTGTTATTGATGTTATCAAGAATTCTACATGTTTCAAGGCATTCAGCATTTCTGCTGATGTCCCTGAAATTCTTATGCGACAGTTCTGGTATACAATCACTAAGATCAAAGACTCTAAGTCTTATGAGTTCCTTTTAGCCGACAAAAAGTGTGTGATTGATGCTGAAGTCTTTAGGAAGATACTTGATATTTGTCCAAGAAAAGAAGGTGAAGATTTTACTGAAGTCCAAAATAATGAAGACACCCTCACCTTTCTCATTGATCTTGGATACTCAGGTCCACTTCACAAGTATACAAATATGTTTGTGGACTACATGCATCATCCTTGGAGGACTCTGGCAGCTTGCATCAACAAGTGTCTATATGGAAAGACAGCTAGCAATGACAAGTTGAGGAAGTCAAGAATTGATATTCTGTGGGGCATGTTTTACAAAGAGAATGTTGATTATTCATCTTTGATTTGGGAAGATATTGCTTACCAAATTGATCATAGACGAGAGAAAAAGTCAAGGCGTAAAAATATGCCATATCCTCGATTCACAAAGGTTATTATTGATTACTTCCTCTCCAAGCTCAAATCTCTCAAGAAGCTCAAATTTCAACACTTTCACACAATCAAGGATGACGGTGTTGTGAGTCGACTCAAATTTGACAGAATGGGTGAATATTTTCGGCAATATGGTCTCACTATTCCTGCTACTATGCTTAATAAGGAGATTATTTAATCAGAATCATACAAGATGTTCATCATGTATTCTACTGGTTAAATACCTCTAAAGAAGAGTAGATGGAAATGTTCACAAGGGAAGAAGGACTGCCTGATGCCACTGAAGATCTGTTGATGTGTATGTGAGTCTGACCCACGAACCTTTATCATAAGGTAATCCTCTTAGGAAGAAAAGTTGTTAAGAAGAAAGCTACCATATCAGTTGATGACAACATCATTCCTAAACCAGACATTGCACTGGAATTAGGAAAATCTATCAGTCTCGCTGAAGCTGAAGAAGAAGCTGCTGCAAGAGAAGTTCATGATACTCATGCACAAATTATGACTGAATCGGTTCCCGAGCCTGCAAGAACCCTTTATGACAGTCAACATTGATTTCAGAGATACCTCTTGTGTGTCAAAGAAGAGGACTTCTGGTACATCCCAAAAGCTCAAGGGCATTCAATCTCTTACTCCAGCTGAACAAGAAGCCACTGACATAATGAAAGCTCTCAAGGATAGCAAGATAATGATTACGAGATAGCCTGGTACTGGTGGCTTAGATGAAGGAACTGGTGAGATACCAGGGGTTCCGGATGAGTCAATTTTTGCAGATGCTGAGGATGACAATGAAGAAACTGAATTTGATTTTGAAGATATTTACACGTACATGATTAAACGTGCGCAAAAAATGCTCACATGAAGTATGAAGGATGCCTGAAAAAGACTGCGGATATTACCAAAGAGACTACTAAGCAACCATTGACTCGTCAATGCTTTTTTGTTGCCTTCTGATTATTGGTAATCATTTTATATAATCTATCTCATGATGAAGACTCTAATAAGCAACCTCCAGTCCTGCAACAAACAACACCAACCCCAACAACCATTCTAACACCACCAATCAACACCGAAGCTCCAGCAATCACCACAGCTATCCCCGAAATCACTCCATTTATAGCCCTTCAGCTTAGAGTCGCGAGATTAGAACAAGATATGTCTGAAGTAAAGAAGATTGATCACTCTGCTGCTGTTTTGGCTTCTATTCAATCCTAAGTTTCTCCAGTTGTTGATAAATATGTAGGAACAAAACTTGATGATGCTCTCCTTAAGGCTCTTGAAAGACATACTGCAGATTTAGTTGAGAAATACTTTGTGCTGCCTGCTCCAGAGTCAAGCAAAAAAGCAAGAATCTGAAAAGAGTCCTGAAGAGATTATCAGAATCAAAAGGGAACAAGAAGAGAAGAAACAAGAGCCAACGTATACCATCAAGTCAACTGATAAAGCTGCACTTGAAGAATTTGATCTAAAGAGTGCTCTCTTCAAATCCATGCATAAGAACAAATCTGCCAACAGAAATCTTGCCAACTACAGATTATATCATGCTCTTATGGAAGCATTGATAGAGGATGAAAATGACATGGACAAGGAAGTTGCAGACATGGTTAAATACCATAAAAGAAAGCATGATAGTGATGATGATGATTACAATAACGATGACGATGAAGGCCCTCTAGCTGGATCAAACCAGGGTAAGTCAACAAAGAAGAGAAGAAAAAAAGAGTCTGAGTCTGCTAAGAAGCCATCCACCACCAAAGAATCCTCCAAGGGTAAAGATCCAAAGGTGGGTTCTAAAACTGGTAAGTCTGCACCAGCAAAGGATCCAGTTGAAGAGCCTACTGATAAGGTGATTATGGATGAACAACCTACTGAGGACATTCCAATTTCTGATGAAGGGCATGTCTCAGATCCGAAGGACACCGATAACGCTCATATGCCAAAGATACCGGATACAACAACATGGTTCAGACCAATACCTGAAGAAGAAAGACCTGCTTCTCCTGAACCGGAATGGGTCATTCCTCCAATTGACCTACCTGAAGCTGACAATAACTGGGCAAATGCATTTGCCAAAGCACATCAAGATCCAGATGAAAACAAGCTTCATAACAAGATTGATGATATAGGCTCATTCATCAGATGGTATTGTAGAAGGATTGGAAAAGAAGAGCTCAGCAAAGCCGATCTTGAAGGTCCAACATTCATGATGGTGAAAGGTTTTCATGAGAACAACATTTCTCTTCAGTTTCAGATGGAAGAATGTCATAAGCTTCTCACAAATCAGATTGATTTGGTTAATCCTGAGGGTCATCGGATTGTTCCTGATATTAGCAATCCGTTGCCCTTAGGAGGACCTCCAGGTCAGGTGACTATTCAACCACAATTCTTTTTCAACAAAGATCTGGAGTATCTTCTGACAGGAGACAAAGAACGAAACAGAGCTTTATCAATATCCAAGCTTAAAGCCGCTCTTTATCAAGACTTTGGACTTGAAGAATTAGTTCCGTCATTATGGATTGAAAGTGAGCAAGTATATGACATAAGTGCAGCTTATGGTATCACACACTGGTGGTTTAGCAGAAAGCAATTCTACATCAACAAACACAGTGAGCCCTCAGATCGTGATGCAGTCAGATCCCATATGCGAATTCTCAGTGTTATCAGTATCAAGACTTATGAAAGATACGGATACAACTACTTGAGAGAGATAATTCTACGCCGAGCTGACTACAACGAGTACAGGATCTCAGAAAAGGATTTCAAAAGTCTTCATCCCAATGACTTTAAAGACTTGAACATCCTTCATATTCAAGGGAAGCTCGACCACCTACCAAAGCAGGACAAGGTTAATTTGCACAACGCGGTCAGTTTATGGACCAGAAACATTGTCATAAGGAAACGCGTGGAAGACTTGCAGCTGGGCATTAAGAGCTATCAAACTAAGCTTAATCTGGAACAACCTAATTGGGATGCATATGATTTTCCTTTTAAAGAAGATTACACCATTGTCTTCAAACCAAGAGCAGTGATCTATAGAGATAGGGATGATAATAGGAAGATTATGAGAATAGATGAGGTGCACAAGTTTAGCGATGGAACATTGATAAGAATCAAAGAAAAGCTGGATTTCATGGTTAAAGATTTCAAGCTATTCAAGTTTAATAAGGGCTTGGAGAATAGGAAATGGACTGAAGACGACAAAAGAAGGAGTGAAGACTTTATCGAGGTGATTGAGAGAAGACTAAAGATCAAGAGAATCTTTCGAAGTCTGGAAAGCTTTGTCGGTGGACGACTAAGAGATATTGACTACAGACTGATCAGCAGAACAGAGTGACATCGTCACTCCGACACTAAGGTCAATATTATCTTATTGTGAATAATATATCCAGTACAGTATAAATAATAAGTAGTCTATCTTTTGATGATTATGTGTAGGAATAATCTATGACCATCAACGATTGAGGGGGAGCATTAATATGTTTCTTACACTACTTGTGAATAATTGGCACATTTTTCTCCAAATTTTTTAGCATATTTAAATCAAATGATATCCAAAATGTCAAAGGGTTTAAAATTTTTGATAAGGGGAGAAAATGTGATTAAAATACGTGAATAATAAAAATGTGATTATTAAGACTCGTGTGTATACTCCGCCCAAACGTGCTAAACAATTTCGAATACCGATGCACATTTTGAGGGGGAGCGTTTCTAAAAAGTAAAAACAATCGAGGTACAAATTAATTGAATTTTTCAATTGGTTTATGGAGAGGAGAACTGTACCAAAAGACTGACCATGCATTTTACATTATCGGAGATATAAGGTTGGTAAGGTTAGGTACAAGTTCCAATGATCCAGCCAGAACCGGAGGGATCTGCCCAGGGACAATCCACTAGTTAGTGTAGAAGTCCTTAGGTATGACATAAAAAAGGAGAAAAAGTGAGAATAAGGGAATAGTGCCGACTGAGATGGAGCTAGTACTAGAATAAACCCAACAAGGTTCTAGTCATGAAGTCTCGGTAAGCACTAAAGGGGTTGAAGAATTAAAAAGAATAGTAAGGATAAAGGGTGTAAAGAAAGAAGCCCTCCATACACTTAGGCAGAAACCGGGTCAATACATATGCTGCCAGAATCACTAAGATGATTGCTGACATTGAAGACCGACATCATGGACCCAGTGATGCAATGCACAACCCTCCCTAGCCACTCAGAATCTCTCAAAAGATTTCTGTTTCATTTCTCACGGAGACTAAACACGTAATCTATTGACTTTCTCACTCCGAGTTAGTTGATATTGAAAAGGTGGCAGTCAGCTCCAGCCTCCGATCACTAAAACCAAAACGCACTATTGAGTCTAGAGCCAAGAGATCATCAATTAATCTCGTTAGGACACATTGCCAATTCTCTTGTCTTTCACACACTGTGGAAACAAGTCTATCCTAAGAGTCCTACGCATTATCCTTGTGATATTGCCAGAACATCCGAGTGAAACGAAGGTTTTTCACAATGAAGATGGAAATCCTGCTAGAGCCAACATCAAACAAGCTCTTGGTAGGTGACTTGTGCGATTCTACAAGAATCAAACTTGTGTCAACTGGAAAGAAACGATGGTGCGATTCTACGTGAATCAAACTTGTTCCAGTATATGAATTGACGGTTATTGAACATTTGACAAACAATCAAAACTCTCGAAGTGTTACAAAATATTTTCATAATTAACACTTAGACTGATTTTTCAAATCAATTTTCTCTTTATTGCTAACTGTTTCATTACAGGATAATTTAAAGATGGAGATAGAGATGGATGAAATTCCCAGCACCTGAGATATCAAGTAAATAACCGAATGCTCAGACACGACCTACACTTGTTATGATGTTATGAAAGACCTCATAAAGGTGTCAAAGCTTCCGCAAACTCTGATGTCATGTATTTCTTCACAAGTGCACAAGATGGCGATCCATTACAAGATGATGTAAGAATTTATGTTTGGGTAATGATTTCAAGAAAGCTCAAGATCAAAGGTCAAAGACACGTTTTCATGATGAATCAAAAAGATCACTAGCCCAAATGAACAAGATACAAATGTCTACGAGCTAAGACTGAAGTGATTAAAGTTTTGGTATTATTCTCAGGTGTACCTCCTAGGGGAGACTGTTAATATTAGAAAAAAGTCTCAGTCACCCCATGGTAATTTTACTGTTTATTATAGCTCGTAGTTTAATAGTTAATAGTATGTTTTTCGGTATTAAGTCGGGTACTAATACCCGGTATATTGTAAGTACTATATAAGCCTCTTCCAACTTTGGAAGAGGTAAGCTAGTCATTTATTTCCTTTTTCATATAGAAACATATTTTCTTTCTCTAGAAAACTCTCTCATGTGTTTCTCTCTCTAAAAACTAGCCAAATCCAAGAATCGACCCCGTGTTATGATATATGATATACCACAATAATCTTCAAGTTTCCCCAAAGAATCAACTCAATACCTTCTGGTGTGATTTCTGAGTACTGCTTCATCACCAAATCATATAAATGAAACAAATCCTGTCTATCAAAAATATGTAGCACCTCCATTAGATAGTTAAATACCCTGAAGTGCCCATTAGCTCTGTAGACAATAAGGTAATCCCCATCTAGTGATGAAACCTTGTGCAACTTAGCAACAAAAGATTTTGTTTCCATAATCTCACTATCTAAGGTACTATCAAATGTAACAATCCTTAGACATTTTCTGTGTTCATCATCACTATCATCATCTGGGTTGTGGACCTTGGCCTTTTCCGACATCAATCTTCACATGACACTCCTTTCTGTTTCTTTGTACCTGCTCTGTCACTTCTTATTCAGCAGGTACCGTTAATGTGTCTTCTTCCCTTGGAGTTTCATAGACAACCCTCTTCTTTTTAGGGTCTTTAGATTCTTCATTCAACTTCTTAATCTGTCTTTCATCCTCAGCAGAACCAATAGCAATAAAGTTTTTATCATTCCTTTTAACCTTTTTATACAGAACTTGTATTTCTTAAAAGTTCTTATTCTTCAAATCAACATGCTTCTTTCCTCCTACATGCTTCAGATAGGTCATCATTTGGTTTCTTAGCTGAGTTCTTATGGTGGTCCAACTTTCTGATTGCACAGCTCATTGTGTGAGCAGGAACCCCTCCTTTGAGCAGCAATAGTATCAACAAGAAATTTGGCTCTCTATTCAACTGTAAACATTTCTCTCTCTTCCTCTTGAAGCCTTGCAGCTAGAAGTCTATCAGCTTCAATTCTAGCCTAAAAATCATCAAAATCTTGTATCAGAGTAGCCTTTGTAGCTTCTTCCTCAGCTAACTTTTTCATTTTCTCTTTTGCTTCCCAATCCTTTTGCACCTTTCTGGCTATTTCTTCATCCTTAACAAGCTAATCAAACTTTCTTTCAGCTTCATCAACCCCCTCTGACTCAGCATCTGACTCAGCTTCTTCCTTAAGTACTTTATTCCCATTGTCTTTAGGATCAATTTTAGGAAGAGGCTTTAATGTAAGTACAGATCTTGTTGATGTAGCCTTTGGTCTATCTGAATCTTCAGCATCTTTGATCTCAACGCCTTTTTGTTTAGTCTTATTTTGGCTCATAGATACCAAAAAATCAGCAATGGTCTCATCATCTCTGAAAACCATTGTAGGAGCAGTACTTTCATCTGAAGTTCCATCTTTTGGCTCAGCAGTACCTTTATCAAGCTTGTCAGTACTAACTTCTACTTCTTTTAGGCTTAGCGGTACTAACTTCAGGCTTGTCAGTACTAACTTTTGACTTGTCGGTACCTTCATCTGGCTTGATGGTACTAACTTTTACTTCAGTACTAACTCCTTTTTGTATATTTTCCTTCTCTTCAAGCACCTCTGAGCTTGTCCTCCCCTCATCTTGAGCATCCAAGACTCCATGTAGTCCCATTGCATCATCCACAATATCATCAAGATCATCAAAAGCTAGTATTCTTATGCACTGTAAGTTCAGCTTGGCATGGGGGGGGGGGGGGGGGTGGGGGGGGGGGTGTGGGGGGGTGGTGGGGGTGGGTTTGGGGGGGGGGGGGGGGGGGGGGGGGTGGGGGGGGGGTGGGGGGGTTGTGTTTTTTGGGGGGGGTTTTCCCCGTTTAGATACAGACCCTTTTGCATCTAATTTTTTCTTCAATGTTTTTCTTTCCTGCCAATCTTTGCTTCATGGATACACTCTTCATCTAAGCTTTGTGTTGTGTGATAACAGGTTTGGCTTTCTTCTTAAGCTTTTTGATATGTGCCTTTAAATGTTTAATTTCTTTGGCTTGATTTGTGACCTGTACAACAAATCATATTGCCTCCCCTTAACTATTGATTAATCATTCCAATGTTAACAATCAAGAAGTTGAACCTGCTAACATCAAAAGCTTTGGTTAAAAGATTAGCTACATTGTCATCAGTGTGAATCTTTAGCACTTGGATAAGTTTCTTTTCATATGCATCCCTAATGAAGTGGTGCCTAATTGCAATATGCTTTGTTTTGGAGTGAAACACTGGATTCTTTACAATGCATATAGTACTCTCATTATCAATGTAGATCTTTGTGTTCATAAAATTGAACCCATAGTCTAACATTTGATTTTGAATCCACAAAACTTGTCCACAGTAATTTGCAGCAGCAACATATTCTGCCTCTGTAGTAGAAGTAGCCACAATTGTTTGCTTCTTGCATTGTCATGGAATAAGTCTCCTGCCAAGAAATTGACAACCTCCTTTTGTGGATTTTCTGTCAAGATTTTATCCAGCATAGTCACTATCTGAGTAGGCTTCTAGGTCAAAGGATGACACTCTAGGATACCAAAGGCCCAGTTTAGGTTTGCCTTTGAGGTACCTAAAGATTCTCTTCACATCATCGAGATGGGAGGTCTTTAGAGTTACCTGAAACCTTGAGCAAGCACAGATTGCAAACATAATATCAGGCCTAGAAGCAGTTAAGTACATTAAAGAACCAATCATGGATCTATAAAGGTGTACATCCACATCAGTAGCTTCCTCATCCTTGACCAAAGGCTTCTGGGTCTCAATTGGTGTACTAGCAGTCTTTACACTAGCAAAATCAAACTTCTTCAGGATTTTTGCAACATACTTATCCTGACTTATAAAAATACCATCTTCTTTCTGTTTGACTTATAATCCAAGAAAGAGAGCAGATGATGATGAAGACATTTAGGTATCATACCATTCTAGTCTTTAACCAAAAATCTCTCCAATGAGAGTCTAATCGTTTATTACTATCAACATGTTAAAACCATTGTTCTTGTTAACATGGTTCTTAGCAGACTTTACTCTGATACCACTTTGTTGATCCCTTCTGAACAGATCTTTAACTCCTTAGCTGATATAAGGTTTAGTTGTATTGGATAAATCCAAGACAACTATGGTAGAAACTTTGATTGGGAATATCACAAACTATGCGGAAACTAGGTTGTGATACTAAGAAGAATAATAACAATAAACCAAACTTTCAGCCTCAATATATTGAATACGGTTACTCTGAATGGTAACAGGGTTTACAACCTTGAAGCTATGAACTAACTATAAAACGTGTGTATGATGGATGTGTAGAGATTAATGTTTTTTCTCTACACCCTAGGACCTCCTTTTATAGTACAAGGAGTCCTAGTAGGTTACAATACAATTAACACTTTCCTAAGTATTCTACATCAATACTTTCCTAATAAACCTTGTAACCTACTCATCATATTTAATACTTATTAATACTTTCCATAAGTATTCAACCTTCCTAGTCAACACATTTAATATTATAAGGAAACTAAATCATTTGGATATCAATCCTGATCTTCATATCTTTGACCATATCTTCTACAATCTTCCATTATTTGTAGAATCTTCATTATGTCGATTTAGTCCCTCTTGTTTCATTTATTCAAACAGCATCAAGGAATCTTTAATTCCTAACAATTCTCCCCTAAACTTGATATTCATTTTGTTAATCATCAAGTTTCTTCAATGTAAGCTTCTTGATCACCAGGAGGATGTATCCAAACACTTCTTCACTTCTAATTGCTGTTTGAAATCTTGTTGTTCTTGTTTCTAGCATCATTTGCAGTCTCATCAATGAAGGTAACCTCCACATCTGCATCATCAATCCTCCCCTATTTGGATGCATCCTCACCCAAACTTTCTTCATTATCAGATAAGTGGTTTTTAAATTCTCCAAATCACGAACCATGGTAAGAAAATTGGTACAAAGAATCATCAATTCAATAAGTTCAAAACTATCCTCATCACTTTGAAGTGAATCACAGAAATGTATAGTTTTTGGCAAACTACCAGCCATAAACGGATTTGATGATTCTTTACCGGTTGCCGTTTGCCCCGGAATAGCCAATCCTTTGTAATAAAACATGGTGAATTGATAACCATATAGTTTTGGGCAAACTATCAGCCATCAACGGATTTGAGATTTCTTTACCAGTAGCCGTTTGCTCTGGAATAGCCAATTCTTTGTCGTAAGACATGGTGAATTGAGAACCATATAGTTTTTAGCAAACTATCAGCTATCAACGGATTTGAGATTTCTTTACCAGATGCCGTTTGCACTGGAATAGCCAATTCTTAGTGTCGGTTAGACATGGTGAATTGATTACCATTTGTTGTGTTGAAGTGAAACGAACACCTAAAAATTCTCCTATCCTTTGTAGCTTGCCAATTCTCAAAACCACTATCCATAAATCAGGCTAAGAACAAACTATCCGAGAACCAAACCGTGTGTGTCATCTGATATCCATACCCAGCCGAGAACCCAAATGCTTCATTATCCGATATCTGTCAAAGCTGGCAGTAGTAACTGCTTTCCAATAGCAGTACTAAAATGCAACGAGCAGTATAAACTTTTTAACATAAAACTGCTTTCACACTTTCCAATAGCAGCACTACAAACTTATCTTTGAATGCTAGCAACATCAAGTCTTGTATTTGAGTTCCATAACATCAGTAGTATCACAGAAACACTTGAATATAAACTAGAAACAATGTGAATATATATGGCAGTAGTATCATTGTTACTACTGTTTTCTCTCTAACTGAATATAACAAGCAGCGGTACTAACCACCTTATGTCATCCTTGGCATTAGTACTAACGAATGACGAGCAGTATAAACCTTTTATCTCGGACAACACTAACAGTTGAAACACATTCGAGCAGTTTTAACACAATAAAGGTAGCACTAAGCAACAAACAGTACTAACCTTCTTTGAACAATATTAACCATAATACTCGAACCCAAGCAGCATTAAATCATGTTGCATATACTCGAACAGTTTTAATACTCCAAACAACAACATAAAGTATACGTTAGCATCAGAAGCATCCTTGCTTTGCAAACAATACTACTATAAACTGTCATAAACTCGAACTCAACAGTAGTAATTCCTTAAGCCTATTTTCTTTGAGCCCAACAGTATTAACTAAGAAAACCAAGCAGTATTAAAGACTTTGAGCAGTATTAACTTCAAAAATATAGGCAGTACTAATATACCTTGATAGTACGTACACTCTCGTGGACCCAAGCAGTTTAAAATTTGGGCAGTACAAACTTAGAAGTGTAGCAGTACTAATGAATCCAAACCTGTTGGCAGTATTAACTTCCAAATGTCGCTAGCAGTAGAAACCCGAATAAATCCAGCAGTATTAACTACTAGGAATAAACCTAGCAGTATTAACTGCTATAAGGCTAGCAGTACAAACTCTTGTTACTACTGTTCTCCTTAAAACTGGCAGCACTAACACAAATACTAGCAGTATTAAGTATTAATACCTGGCAGCATTAAAATCATATCTGTATACCATAACAGATCAATACCAAAATCAAATAGCAGCATCAACATATTATACGAGCAGTATTAACACATGGCTTACTACTTTGAAACCCTCACTTCTTTACAAGCTGCCATATGTTTCTGCTGTATCCTGAACGCCAAACCCTTATAACCTGCTGCTTATCAGAAACACCTTCAAGCACGATCTTCAGCCATTATAATCACTGTTAAGGATACCTTTTTTTAAGTATCCAGACGACGCCTCTTTAGCGACACTTTTTCTGTTACTAAACTGTCACTAATCTTTCAATTATATACGAAAACCTTGCTTATACTCAAGACGCTGTTGTACCTTCTTTGTTACTGCATCAAACCATCATTAGCCCAAACCCTAAACCTTTAGCAGTAGTAACTTTAATGGAATCCAAACAGCAACTTCAGAATGACAATTCAGCAAACCAAAATTAACTCTTGTAACACACAGCAACTTCAATTTTTCTGCAAAAAGTTAGTCCAAAAACACAGAAAAATACAAACCACAGTAATACACAATCACACTCTCTTTATGAATTGCCCTGCAATAAGAAAGTTAGTGTCTTTTGAAGTCCCAAGCCAGAACAGACTTGAACCTGCCTAGTGCATCAACATAATCATATCTTGTCAGGGTCTTTGATGCACTATTGGATTTGAAAACATGGTCTAATTCTTCATGTTTTGGTTTCCAAACCCAGCTAGCTGAGGCCTTAATAGTATTAACCTCTGCTTTTGGCCTAGCGGTATTAACCCTTGTACTCTTAACAGTATTAACTCTTTTGTTGAAATATCTGTTGTAATTTGCTGTTTTCTTGTTAAAGGGTCTTTTAACAGATGAATATGCTTTATAATAAGAGTATGTTGTTGGCATAGCATCATTCATTGTTTTTCTGGATTGAGCAGTACTAACTGATTTGGCAGTATTAAGTGATACTAGGCCTGACTTAGTTAGTACTGCTTGTGGAACTATGTTACTTTTTGGATTGGGGTGAGAAAATCTACCAAAGTTCTGGTGATTCACCCTCTTTGAGTTGTTCCACACTGGTTTAACTTGTTTTTTTATCATTAATCTTTCTCTTGTGTTTACAGGTATAGTGCAGGTGATCAAAACTACCACATACATAGCAAGCCTTATTGTTAAACTCAAAATTTTCACCTAATTTCTGAGTCATCATACCATTCCAGTTTCTTTTATTTCCTCTAGGACTCTTATTGTTTTTCCTAGGGTTTTCTGCTTGCCTAACAGTTTCATTCCTAGCATTAACAGATTCAATCTTTTCAAAGCTAGGTTTGACTGTTTTTGTTACTTCCTTAGGTTTGACCACAATCTCATCATCTTCACTGTCAGATTCCCATTCCTCAATGATGGGTTCACTCATCCTAACAGTTTTAATTTTAGGCATTTCTACTTTATCATTACTAGTTTCAACTTTAAACACATTAGTAATAGTTTCACTTACTTTAGACTCGTTTGCACCATTATGCCCAAAACCAACTTTATCATTAGCACTCAATTGACTATTAAGCAGTGTATTAAGACTTTTAGAAGAAGTTTCAAATGATTCTAATTTGGTTTTTAATTCTTCTTTTTCTTTTACAGCTTCTGCTAATAGTTTTTTATGGTATGTGGGTACATTAGTTTTGTCATCTAAATCAATTTTCATAAATCTAATATTTTCCTCATACCAAAGTTGATTTTTCTGATGAATAACTAATTGAGCCTCTACCTTTTTTAAAGATTGAGTATAGGCTTGAATTTCTATACTAGTATCACCAAGTTGTTCCCTTTGAGTATCATATAATTTTTTAAGTTGTGCATATGATTGCTCACATTCAGTAGAACAAGTATATACCTCAGAATTAGCTTTTGAAGAACTTAAGCTGTAGGCCATCTCTTCTTCGACAAACAAATCTTGTGTGTAGAAAATGTGTTTTTCTTATTCAAAGCTTCTCAACCAGCTCTGATACCACTTGTTGATCCCGTTCTGAACAGATCTTTAACTCCTTAGCTGATATAAGGTTTAGTTGTATTTGATAAATCCAAGACAACTATGATAAAAACTTTGATTGGGAATATCACAAACTATGCAGAAACTAGGTTGTGATACTAAAAAGAATAATAACAATTAACCAAATGTTGCAGCTTCAATATATTAATACGATCACTCTTAATAGTGATAGGGTTTACAACCTTGAAGCTATAACTAACTATGAGTAAAACGTGTATATGATGATTGTATAGATATTGATGTCTTTTCTTTACACCCTATGACCTCCTTTTATAGTCTAAGGAGTCCTAGTAGGTTACAACACATTTAATATTTTCCTATGTATTCTACATTAATACATTTTAATGCTTTCCTAATAAACCTTGTAACCTCCTCATCATATTTAATACTTATTAATGCTTTCCATAAGTATAAGGAAACTAAATCATTTGAATATCAATCATGATCTTCATATCTTTGATCATATCTTCTACAATCTTCCATCTTTTGTAGAATCTTCATTATGTCGATTTAGTCCCTCTTGTTTTATTTAATTCAAACAGCATCAAGGAATCTTTAATTCCCAATAGCCATGATACAAGAGTGAGGATTTTCTTTGTTTTACTTTCAAACGTTTTCCAGCTTCACATTTTAATTCCTCTTCGAAAATGATCTTATGATCAAAAAGCTCATCTTTTCCCATTTCGTCAAGTTATACAAACATGGTGATAACTCCTTGGCTTTATTTAATAAACTTGGGTTCACATAATCATTTTGGTTCTTAAAGCCAAGGCCCTATTTTCCCGTATTAACGTTCTCTTCTTTTGGACGCAACATTCGAAGAGTCTGATCAGTTTGTCCTGCTTTTCGAAGTCTGTTATCAAGATCGTTTATTTGTTTCAAAAACTTTTGATTTTTCTTTTCAAGTTCATTTTTCTTATTTAAAAGTGGTTGGACATACTCATCAAACTTTCTATTTTCCTTGGCGAATGTCTTATCTTTTTCACAAGCTTGATATTTAAGGTATGAAATTTCATCATTTAAAAGCTTAATCTTTTTGCAGTATTCAGATTCAATTGTCATATCTTTCACAAAATGTTTTTCTTTTTTCTTATATCTCTTAAGCTCGTTTGTCAATAAGGCATTCGCTTGTTGAGCTTCACGATTAACCTCATTACATTTTTCAAGATCACATTTAAGGTTATTGATCAAGGAAGCAAATAAAGCATGATGTTGCTCATAATCTACATAATCATGTTCTTCCTTATTTTTATCCGGATCCATATTTGGTATATCAAAAATAATATTACTATTATTCTCATTCACCTCATATGTGTCAGAAATAGATTCAGGTTGTTCATGACTTTGTATCACATAAGCAAACATATTTTTAAACAAATCATGATATACCTCAAGTAGTATATTACTGTCATTTGAAGATCCAATGTCAGCATCTGCATCAATCCTTGAACTAGTGCTTTCATGGTCAGAACTTTTGTTTTCATTCCCTGATGTGTTGCATTCATTTATTAAACTGCTGTTATCTTTGTCAGAACTTCTGTTTTCATCCTATGATCTGCTGAATGGAGTCGCTGAACTGCTATTTTCTGACTCGGTCCCATTGCTTTCTGTGAAACCCGTATTATCATTCACTGTTATACCCTCATTAACCAAACAAGCTTCCCAATGCTACACCTTTAGTGACTAAACAAGCTTCAATTGCTGCACCCTTAGTGATCAAACTTTCTTGTTGCTGTATCTCTTTTTCTTTTAGCCGATTTTTAATCTCCTTTATTACTTGAACTTCTTTGTCTTTCATCTGTAATGCACTGTATTTAAGTACTCTTTCATCAATAAGCTTGTCAACTTCTTCCAAATACTGGAGTAAGGCACGTCTGAAGTTTTCAGGTTCCTATTTTGTACCGTCCTTGAAGTGTTTTTGCCAGCATTTTGTTTTGAAAATATGAAGCATTCACCTATTTCGAATCAAAAATTCCTTGAACTGTGTTCTGAGTACAACAAGACACGTCTTAGAATCATGCCCAAGGCAAGTCTTAGAATTATGCCCATGACAACTGTTTCTTTCAAGTTGTTATTGTAATTGATTCAAATTGTGGTACATCTTCTCTCTGAAAGTTTGATGCTCTTCATGAAAGAATATAGGAAATGCAATTTCAAATAGTCTTGGGTTTTTGAAGTTAAAAGACCTATGGAGAAATCCAAGATATTTCTTGAGCTTTTCAAACAATGCCAAGCATTTTTGATGCAGTTCCCTTTCATCCAGTTGCATCTGTTGCAATTCCATCTCTTCTGAATTTAAACTTGATGATTCCATTGAATTCCGATGTGTGAACTTGATTTGTGGATCTTTTCGATGATTATGAAGTGTTGTGTGGTTCGAATAGTTAACCCGCGATTTTTCCCTCAAAAAATCAATTTCAAAAATTTACTTCGCTAAAATTTGAAATTCTCTTTAGAATCCAATTCTAAATGTAAGATAAGATTTTGCCTTCAATTTTTAACCGTAAAAATCTGAATTTCCCCCTAAAAATTTGAATTTTAGCCCAAAATTTTCACTGTTATACTAAAAATTGATTTTAACGTAAAAATAAGCTATAAAGTTTAGTGGAAAAATAAATATAACTCAAGTTTTCCCGCCAAATCGGTTGGTACAACTTGTCAAAATCGGTTAAGATAAAATTGCCTATTCCGGTTGTCAAAATTGGCTAAATCGGTTGACTTTAAGTGTCAAAATCGATTGTCAATTCCGGTTGATGTCAAATTTGGTTAATGGCAATTTCGGCTAAGCTTGGCAATTTAGGCTAAACTTGGCAATTTCGGGTCCTTCAAAGTGGCAATTTTGGTGCCTTCATAAAATCCGGAAAACCAACTTTTCAAATCACTCAAAACACACTTTTTGATGTTTTCCCTTGATTTATTTTGTACAACTAATTATTACTAAGCTATATCTATCATAAAAATCTAAACTTTAATGTTTTTAACAACAAAAAAATTTAGATCAAGATTTTCGTTTATATTAGCTAAAAAAACACCAAAAAAAATTAGAGTTTTTGCAAGATAAAACACACACAAATGTACTAAACACTCTAGATATGGTTTAGGAATAGAAAGATACTAGCTTTTTGACAAAATAAGCACAAAAAAATTAAGCCAAATCCTATAAGCTTAAAAATAAGCAACAAAAAGCACACACGAACACTAAAGATCCCAAGATGAAACCATGGCGAATGATACCAATAAAAGAATATGGATTTCACACAAACCTTGCACACATACACAAAAATAGTAGAAGAGAGGAGGGAGAAAGATGGTGGAGGTGTTTGGATAAGCTTGAAAGGATTCTTGTATTTCACATAGTAAACACACTCTCACGCACCCTCTCTATGTGTGGAGAGGGCCTTATATATGTCCATATGACCGACCATGGACCTTCCATGGGCTTCCATAGGCCGGACCTTGGTCTATTACATTATCTTTAGCTTAATGGACTAGCCTAATGGACTACCTATTACATGCTTATATTGTCTAATCATTACAAGGCTTGTAAGATCGATAATGATCATCACTTCACTAGAAACTGAATTTCTAACATTCCAGCCATTAAAACTTTGTTCCCAAGTGCAGAACACAAATATTGATTATGACACATACAAGTGTATGTGTTAAGGAGTTTGAAAAGTATATGTTGGAGCTTAAGAAGATGAATCCTAAGGCACATGAATGGTTCTCATTTTTCAAGTAACACATAAACTCAGGGTATAACAGTCTAATTTTCTTAATGCTAACATAGTTTTTAGTCCTTTCATATTTATGACTATTAGGTAGACTTGTATAGCATTTAATGATTTTATATATATGAATTTTAGGTAGAGCCAAATCTGATTTATCGCTCAACAACATATGTGAGTTCTTTAATGGTAAAATAGTTGGAGGTAGGGACAAGCCAGTTATTACACATTTAGAGTACATTAGGGAGTATTGCATAAAGAGAATAGTGAATGTACAAAGTGTCATTGATAAATGTACTGGTCTTTTAACCCCTACTGTAACCAGAATCATAGAATCCATTAAGAAAGAAGATCATTTGATGAAAGTGTAATGGAATAGAGGAAATAAGTATCAAGTCTTAGGTTCATTTGGTGATCAGTGTGTTGTGGATGTAGTGACTAGGACATGTTCATGTAGGAAATAGGAATTAACAAGGATTCCTTGTAAGCATGCTGTTGCAGCTTGTTAGAATATAACTTTGAATAACCGAACGTCACCACCCCTAGAAGTGTGGGTAAATACTTGTTATTGGTTGACTACATGGAGGGAAACATACGCTCACAAGGTAGAACCAATTAATGGGAGAAGTCCACATGTCCAATAACACTTTTGCCACTAAAGCATCATGTCCAGGTAGGTAGACCAAAGAAGAAAAGAAACGGGTCCAAACATGAGGATGAACCATTTGTGAAATATGATAAACTAAGCAAGAAAGGAAGAACCATTACATGTCAGTCCTACGGAAACATTGGACATAATAAGGCAATATGCAAAGGACAAGATCGAAAGGCAACAAAAGGTAGTTATTTGAGCTTCAAGTTTTAAGTGTGTATTTGATCTAAACATCATGGAACAGTTTAAAAGGTCTTTTTTAATGTAGGCGGAAACAATGCAGAAGCCAGTGATAGTGCATCTAGGCAAGCACAACAAGCAGAACTTGCAGTTAGTCAATGATGCGGGTCTTGCGAACTCGCAAAGAGTTTTACAATCCCCTAGACAGAGTACCTAACCATTGTAATGTATTAAGGTAAGACTCGGGGGTTGTTATCGTTTTCTAGGGGAATAATGTTGTGAAGGCTCGAACTAAATCTAATAGAGATCTAAGGGGTTGAAAGAAGATTATTTTTGTATTTTTATATTTTATAAAAAGCAGGTAAAATTCAGGTTTTAGAGGTGGTTTGGTTTTAACTAATTAAACTAATAATTAAATCTAAACTAATTTTGGTGAACTCTTATATGGTAAATGAACGTATTTACTTAATCATGCACTACTCCTTAGTTTGCTTCTCCTAATTCTATTGATTTGTCACACTTGTGATGATCTGTGTAAGTATTTCCTAAGTCGTGGACAGATTACATGAATCCGCCGTCTATGTAATATTCTGTTAAGGTAATTGTGTCGTCGTGTAGGTATATTTTAGAGTTTCAAGTTTTAAATTTATATTTTGCTGACTTTACCTGAAACAACACTTTAACGAGCAGTGTACCTGATCATATGTAGTTTCGTTGGTAACTAGGGTGTCAATCACTAAGACTGCGAGAACAAAATCTTTTATTCTATCAATATTTTGGTTAACTACAGTAAGTTAATTTAAACTACGTTAATTCTATTCTATGTTAAACCTATGTTAATCCTAATTCTAACGGATAAGGGGGATTTTCAGTTTGAGAGGCTGGCACAGGTTTGTGGTAACTTAGATCAATTTAAGACACAATAACACACGAAAGCAGATAGACAAAAGATAGAAGAGCGGTCTAGCCAAATATAAGAAAACTGTATTAACCATGATTAATCCAATTAAAATGTTGGTTTGTTTATTTAGTGCAATGAGTGCTTATCTCGAGGTGGCATATCATTCCAAGATTTAGTCGGACTTCTTTCTAAAACCTAGACATGTAGAATTATGTCATAATTAAACGCATCCGCATAAAACATCCTATTTGTTGAATATAATCTATCTTAGGAGAATAATAATGGTGATCTTATTAAACCCTAGCTCATAGAGACTTTACCCACTTACTGATTAATGGCAATTTATATTCTAGTAGTTCACTGTCCAATTCTTTACCAAAGGAATCAGTACATTATTTGTTGATCCTAGGTCACCTGCTAGTCCAACTTGTTCACATATCCCAAAGGTAAAGATAGGGCATTAATTGTGATCCTATTGATCTAGATATATAAATCACTATATGAAGAGCCATCCCAGCATCTAGCTAACTTTGTCAGTATCACTAGATCCAGTTGAAAGATAGGTCGCATACAAAAGCACGTAAACAAGTATGAATTGATAAACATAAACAAGAAATCAACGATAAATTAAGAATTTGATATAAACAAACCAAACATTCAAATCTTCATAATCATGGCTAATACCCAAGGGTATTAGCCCTTAATCATCATAATCAATACAAAAGTAATAACTTAACCAAGGTAAACTAACCGAGTTAAACGAATGATACCAAAAATCAAACGATTACTAGAGTATAGGAGATTACAAGGTGTTTCCTATAGAATTAGTAGCTTTTCTTGACCTCTTCTGCTCTTCTTGTCTTCTGAAAATCAACTTTTATGGTTAGGGTATCGAATATATGATCAAGCACACTGAAAACCTATTTTTAGGTTTTCTATTTATGTTGTCTGGAATTTGGTCAATATGGCGTATCGAGAGAGTTGGATACGGCGTATCGGGGGTTTCTTGGAGTAGGGACCACGTTCGATATCTTCCAAAATATTTTATTACTATATTGTGAATACGGCGTATAGATGTCTCCTTGATACGGCGTATTGGACTTTGATTCTTCGTGGTTTCTTGTGAAGTGTAGGCACAGATACGCCGTATCATCATTTATGGATACGGCATATTAGATGTCAAAACAATAACTTCAAATGTATTCGTTTAAGCTCCAGAATGCGTGCCTTTTAGCTAATCTTCATAAAGTACTCCATAATTACTGCAATTCTCAAATATAAATGATTAAGTACCAATTCTTGCAATAATTATATAAAATGGGTTATTTGCATGGGATAAATGATGTTATAAAAGTGACGTTATTTGATGTCATCATAAGGCAACGCATAGGTAAGGTAGTATGAAGACTATTACAAGGCCTTTAAGAGTACATTACATGCATTAAAACACTTAAGAGGCATCAAACATATTAGGGTAAGGTAGTATGAAGACTGTTACTGATGGTATCCTTTCTACACACCCGCGTTTCCCTAGACGTCTAGGCTAATGTAATATTTTATAGCCAGTTTTCTAGAGCCTAACGCGTACATCCATCACAAGAAGCAATATTAAAAGGATCTACAGCCTAAGTTTCATGCAATCATAAGTAAATACTAATGGATCTAGCCTAGCATATTAAAAGGAAGCAAAGAACTAGAATCAATCACACAACACATAGACATATTGAATGATAAAAGATAGAAGACTTCACTTCATTATAATATAGGTTCAAGGCTGATACAATAGGGTTTTGATACCCTAAAAACGCCCTAAAAGTTGCTACACTCGACTTAGAATAATTAGGGGTCGTCTCCCAAAAGTTGCACACTAAAACCCTAAAAAGGAGTCTATATATAAGAAATAGGTCGCGACGGTGTCGCAGGTTTTCTGACGCCATCGCTTCGTCGAATCTTCTAGGGTTTCTTTTGAGGCGGTTACGCTTTGACGCCATCATAAGTTTTCTGACACCGTCTCTTGTATGATCTGACGGCGTCACTAGGAAATTGCTACGCCATCTTCAGGCTCTGTGAGCAATTCTTGAAACCACTTCGGTGTAGAGTTGTAATCTTGTCTGTTTCTTCTCCAAATGAGCCCAATTCACGCGTATTTCCTCTAAAAGTTTCCCAAATGCTAAAAACACAAAAAGAAACGATTAAGCACGTATTTTGGGCATATTTGCATGATTTAAGGGGTTTAATGACCCCGAAAAAGTGTATAAAATGACACCTCGTCAGTCAAGATGGCTCAGGTGGATCAGGCATTGGTGATGTTATAGGCTTGTCCGTTATTGATTGTGCAGGTGGTGCATGTGTTGTTTTTGGAAGTTAAGGTTCATCCCATATTAGATGGATAAAGAGAAGAGTACAAACAGTAAGAATTAGTCCACAAAAAACAACTCCCACTCAACCTGCAAGTCAACCTTCAACCAGTTCTCAAGTGCCAGTGACTGAAACAAGAAATGCAGATGGAAAAGAAATAGGTGATGGTATACCAACTTAGTCAAGTGAAGCAGGTGGTGCAAGTAAACGGTCTTTTATGTAATTCCAAAAACTAATAGGTTTCAGTAGAGAATGTCTGTAATCCAAGTCCACATAAGTGGCAAACATCAAAGTCCACATCTGTGGCAAACATCAAAGTCCTTTTACAAGAAAACATAAAACTCCACTTAGGTGGCAAATGGATATGTTTACGCTACTTGTGGTTGTTGTTCAATAATAATTTCACTTGTTTAGGACTGATTTTAGTTGTTTGTGACCTATTTTACTTATTTTGAAAAAAAAACAACTCAGTAGCATAAGAGGTTATACACAGTTGGTCCTTGATGTGAAAATCAGGTTATGCCGTTTGGTCCCTATATAACATTGATTGTTGTTTGGTAAACAACTTGTTGCTAGGTTTCATAGTCTACTTAATGGCCAGATAAGTAACAACCATGCATTAGTTGCAAAAACATGTTTGTAATACACAGTTGGTCCTTGACGTGAAAACTGGTTTTGCCCGTTCGGTTCCTATATAACAGTGATTTTTTGTTTGTTACACCTATTACTATGTTCCATACTTCCGTTGGCGGAAAAAGGGCTAGTCTTTGGCATGTAAATGAAGAATTATGGTTTTCCTTACACGATTAGTCCCTGAAACCCAATTACACCATTGAACCGTCAAACCCAGATACACCATTGGACCCTCAAACCCAAGTATTTAAATCGATACCAGATTTACCATTCTTGCACACTATATTTCGCCCTCTGATTCTCATCCAGTAAACTTAATAACTCAAAACATGTCAGCAGTAAGTGATAACGGTAAGTTTTTGGTCGACGAAGACAGGTCTTTGAAAAAAATTTCACCGATGGCTAAAGAAATCATGGTAATGTTACGCGAGGGTCTTCTAAAAAAAGGTGAATGACATGATTTGGTACACTGATGAAATAAGGGAATAGGCATAAAAGATTGATGATGATTTGAGAGATATAGTTTCCTATTTTTTCAAAAAGGCGGTGAAAAAATATACAGATGATGAATGATGCTGGTGTTTATTTTCTAAGTTGTTATTTGTTCCGTAAGTTGTGTTTGTTTTTGAAGTTATATGTTTAAGTTTTAGTAGACCGTTAGATCTTGTTATGTCATGTGTATTTTGAATGTTTAAATGAACTTTTGTTAAAATATTTACCAATATAGTTGGTTAAATCTCTTATGCATGCATTTGAAGTTGCACTAATGTTGTGCCATATTTATAAAAGCATAGTATTGACAAGTTATCTATTTGTATACAACAATTCAAAGAAAGATATTTGAGTTACTAAGACATGCCAAAGTCAGCAAATACTCTTTGCAACATTAAGAACAGAGCATACAAACTATGAAGACCCACCATCTTTGTGGAATACTTTGACCATATTTTTCTTTGTAATGTTAAGATAATGATGAGTAGATTGCTTAGTAGAAAAGACGGAAACATTATGAAGTATCAAAGCTGCTCCTACGGTAATCGCCTTTGCAATCCTATCCTCCGTAAGTACTTTGTAATGAATAGTATCAGAGATTATACCATAAAGGTCTTTGAGTGTTACTGTGAAATCTCCCAGCGCATTCAGAGTACAAGACTTGATAACTGCAACAACTTTCTCAAGTTTCCCATTCTTGAGAAATTTCTTGACATCTCCAAAACACCCAGTCATGATCCCTCCATCAACACTGACATACTCAACCATATTAAGCCACGGCGCACGCGTAAAATCGTCATCCTTACCCACATCCTCAATAACTTGTGTAGACATTACGGATTCCTCCCCACCTTCCTGAGTATCAGCTATTTTACGGAGCTTGGTCGTTTTAACAATATCAGCATGACCTGGTATTATCCTAATGGGCTTCACAACATAATTATCAGCTTGATGGTTTTGAGATGAAAACTTTGTTTGGGTGGTGGTGGTTGTCTCAGGAGTATGTGAGGGTTGTTGATGGGACGGACAACGGGGGTTAGTCAAAGATCGAAATCATCTATATCAAGGGCTTGTTCCCATTCATGATTTGGTTGTGAATCCATTTTTTAGTGGATGATTGCAATACTACTTTACTTTGATAACAGTTTACACTAGTCTTAAATAGGGTGTAAGGTAAACTATGTTTGACTTTTTTAACCAGATATTCACTTGTACTGTTCTATAAATTAAATTGGGTTATTTATGAATTTGGTCCCTAACGTTTATGGTTTTCAACTGCACTAGTACACATTATATATTTAGTCCTTTCCTGTTTACCCGTCCATATTTTTTACATCCGTTCACATAAATAGAGGAAAACCTAAGACCACCTCACATGCCATTTTCATCTAAATAGTTACACTTTCACTTGGTTTCTAAAAAATTATGAAAAAACTAACGATACCATAACATCTTCCCATGGCAAACAATGAAACTGAATGTTCACCAAATGAAGTATGTTTATCAGACTCTGACAGTGAGTTGCTGATACCAACACCTTGGTCTGATGAGTCCAAGAATTAAAAAAGGGAAAAAAGGTGGAGAGAAGAATTTAAATGAAAAAGATCCTTGTTTGAGATTGACCTAATGTTTGGCATTAATGCCTTTGATTTAGACAAAGGCATTGAGGTAATGAAAGACAAGTTTAGCCAGGAACACGTATGTAAAGAAGACATGCCTTTAAACAACAACATAGGGAAACAAAGTGGTGATCTTCTAGAGATGCCAAGTGAAGCAGTGGAACAAGGGATAGATGATCATGTGCCTGATGAGATTGATGGTACTAAGGGTGAACAGGTTCCAAACCATGTTGTTAAGAATTGTAACCATGAATTTCTGGTTTGTAAATAGGTTGCAAACCATAATGGTAATGAACTAGTGGATAAAGGAAGACCACTAAAGAGGAAAAGGATGTATGTTGAATAGATGGATGATGCATGTACTAAAGACGAACGTCAATGCTGAGAATGCAAAGAATGGGTTGTTTTTGTGCTACCTTCTATTACTAATGTTTTGGATCTTAAATTACCTTTGTATGTATTTCTTGTAATTTTTTGTTGTATGTATATGTGGTATGTTTAAGAGAATCAAGTTAGGAAAGCGTACTAGTTTTGAAACTTGTTTCAATTATTTTATCTCCAAGGTAACGACGTTAGTCAAACACCGTTTGAAAAATTACAAGGTCTTTGGTTTAGACAAAACGGATGAACGGGTGTCACTTTAGGGATGAATAGTGTAATTTACCCATAAAACAACTACAATACCAACAAGACATTCTAGTGAAATAATTCAATGATTAACAAACAAAAGTTTCAATCATACATTCATAAAAAACCTGAAACATAGAAATGTAAACAATATATAAACCAAAAGCAATAAAGAACAACCCCACAAGCCGACCATCTCCCGTTTACATAGTTTTATAAAAATCTACCTCCTTATGGACCTGATGGCATAATGTAAAACCACCTTCCTCATCTCCATCGCCTTAATTAGATCATCCTTCTAAAGACGCTTGAGTTCCTCCCTCGTCTTATAGGCCACCAAATGTCCTAGAAAACGTTCAAGCTCTTCTATAAACGCACGCCTTTCATCTATACTTTCAACCAACTGCATCATTAAATTGTAAAATTTATTTGCTAGCTGAGCTTCCCTTTGCGTCTGCATGTCAAAATAAATAAGAAATTGCTCTTGCAACTTGGTAGAATTTTCTAAAACCCTGAGTTCCTCCAATGAACAAATCTACGAGCAACAGCCATAGAAAATGTTAGGTTTTAAGATAGTGAAAGGGTTCAGGAAGTTAAGGTATGTATGTGTGTATTTTGTATATGAGGGACGATATGCGAAGTGAATTTAAATATAAGTGAATATATGGATATGAATCGACTACACAAACGAATAGTCAAAAAAGCAATTATTACATTGGGAAGGTAAATGTAAAACGCGGCTAAACTGTGATGTGAAATGATATAAAGGACTAATCATGCAAGTAGCATGTAGAACATTTATTGTGTATTTGGTGGGAAATAGAAAACCAATAGAACGCATTAAGGGACCAACAGTGCAAGTTACAAAAACACTAACAAAACCATTGGGTAACCCAACGAGTAACGGTCATAAAGTCTAAGCCTTTTTTACTAGACAAAAACACAAACAAAGTTAAAATTAGATAATTGTTTCAAGAATGTCTTCATCTTCTTCCATCCCTCCTACAGAGTGTAAATGTGGGCTACCATTAATGACGTTTGCCTCTTGGACACGTGAAAACCCTGCTAGATGATTTGGTGTTTGCCCTAACAAATATATAAGTCGTTGCATTTTTCTAGATCTTATTTTATTAGCTAATTACAAATTCTCTTATTTTTAGAAAAAAGGAAACTATAAAAGATGGCATTGGTGTGATCCAGAGTTAGAGAATAAATGGTGTAGAGATCATTTGTATGAGATGCATCAGCTTCTTAGTCCCTCACAAAGAGAAGAACTAGAAAATGAATTAAGAAGCCGAGAAAAACTTGCAGTCCTTTAAGTTGAGTTTGCTGATATGGAAGGTCAAATGCAGCAACTCATGAAAGAATTGAAGAAAAGTCAAAAGAATGATTTCGTTTGGAAGTCAAGTGTGATAGTGTTTAGGGTAGTGGCTTCGTTTATGTTTGTTATGAATTAGTTAGTTGGGGTTTATTTAGTCTAATCAGTTGTATGAATTATTCATGATCAGTTGTTGTTTTTGGTGCCAAATGGTTATACATATTATTTGACATTTGCTAAATCATACCAGTAAACCCAATTGACTTTTGCTAAATCATACCAGTAGACTTTATAAGTCAAACAACAATACACTAAATGTTGACTTTATTAGTCAAACAAATTAACATATTCATCTACAACAATATGACTAACAACCGAATCTATTCATTCCATCAATCAACATAAAAACACATTCATCCAGAATACCATAACCCATTACCTACTAAGAACATCTACCAAAAAAAGAAACTTCCCTAAAGCTTCACATTGTACAGTAAACAAAAACCCTGTTAATACAAATAAAATGGTAAAAACTTATATTTCTATCTTACGATCTTCTCGTGTTTTGTCGATAACAATTCATAAGATTGTTACAAGTAAAAATCTAGAATTCACAAGCTTTAAACTAATAAAACCATTCATAAACATATACACATAGATTTCATATCTTAGACTTTTAAATGTTGTAAAATATTTGTAAATTCTTTACATCATTGGTGACATAATCACCTCCTCATATCTTAGGCAAATCTACCAAGATTACACAAAATATTTCAAGATTTGGCAATCTAAAATTTAGATTTTGTGTCAGAATGTCGGTTTCATCACTTTACACTATCCGGTTCCCTTTTGTAAAAGGAACCTCCTAGAACTGGGCTACAGGACATTCCAGTTCCATGTACTTACATTGGCCGATTTCCTTCTGCAAAAGAAACTGGTGGAACCGTGCTACAGTACTAGTTTTTTGCCTATACATACCAAGCCATTTTCTCATGTTTGACTCACTAATTCTCATTCTCATCTTTCTTATAATATGATCATTCTCTCATTTTCAGTTCTAGATAGTTTCTTACATCATTTGTAGGTAATTCTCTTTATAGAAGAAATTGTCGAAAAAGCATACGAGACGATCAAGTTCAAGCAATCTTGTTTTGCATCTCTATCATCTCATCAAGATCACTTATCTGTATCTTGTACATCATTTTGTAGTTGTAGTATCATTCATCATCCTTGTAAAAGATGTGTGATTGCATTGGGTTGATTCTACCTTTTCTAGAACCCGGTATTTAGCTTTGTACCGTTAAAAGGGTATAAGCAACGTTGTGAGGCTTCTCCGCCAATAAAAGGAGATTGGTGATTAGTGTTTACTAACTCTCGAGTAGGTGACTCGGGGAGTGGAGCAGAACAAGGAAGGTGTCCTTGTAGCCAAACCACTATAAGCGCTTGTGTCTTGGTTTTATCTTTCTTACTCTCTATTTAATTTACTTGCATTCTATATTTATTTCATATATCATACCAACTATCAATATCGTCAACTTCACATAAACTCAAGCTAAATTTTGTAAAGCTAATTTTAAATGGCAAAACTATTCAACCATCCCCCTCTAGTTTTCCACAATTGGCATCCAGAGCAAGATTACCATAGTTTTTAAAATATATTCTATTTTATATCTTTAAACAATAATATAGATTCAGAAAACTATAAAGAGGGTCAATCTATGCAAAGACCACCTCTCTTTGAGGCTAATTGATTTATATATTGAAAAAATAGGTTTGAAACCTATGTGAAGTCTAAAGATATTGATCTTTAGCATGCTATAATATATGGTGATTACAAGCCTACCATTAAAAATAAGGATATCGGTAAGGAAGATATAATACCTTATGAGAAATTAGAAGAGACTCACAAGAAAATGCTTTCTAAAAATGATGAGGCAAAAATGGTTTTATACAATGCTTTACCTAAAAATGAATATGAAAGAATTTTCATATGTAAAACCGCTAAAGATATTTGGAACTCTCTTATAATTACTCATCAAGGTAACAAACAAGTTAAGGATAATAAAATAGATTTGTTTGTTCAAAAATATGAAGAATTTACTATTTCTGATGATAAAACTATCGATTGCGCACGTGCTAGATTAAATACTATTATTACATCTTTAAAAGCACTTACGAATCTTTATCAAGTCGTAATCATGTTGGGAAATTCCTGAGGGCTCTTCCTACTAAGTGGCGTCTGAAAAGAACGGCAATAGAAGAATCCAAGGACTTGTCCATTGGTAATCTAAAGGTCTATGAGGTAGTGCTTGAGAAGGACTCGAAAGCTTCTAAAAACAAGAAGGAAAAGTACAAGTCACTAGCACTAAAAGCCAAGAAAGTATCAAGTGACATAGAGGTCGCTTGTTCAGGTAGTAGTGATGAAGAATATGCAATGGCGGTAAGGGGTTTTAAGAATTTTTTTAGAATAAGAGGAAAGTATGTCCGACAACCACATGAAGACAAGAAGAACTTCCAAAGAGTAAAGGAAGAGAAGAAAGGGAAAGAGGAGCGAAGATGTTTCAAGTGTGGTGATCCGAATCACTTCATAAGTGATTGTACCAAACACTCCTTTAACGACCAAAAGACATTTGTTTGAAGATGTTAGAGTGATAGTGAAGAAGAGGACGACTCCAAAGAGGATGAAATTTGTCTCATGGAACTTGAAAACAATGAGGTACTTTTTGGACAATCTCTATTATAGTAGCTCATATTTAGATAGCGAGTGTTGGAAGAAATATTACGATATTTAATCTATACATTCTTTTCATGTTTTGGTGATGACAAACATGTAACTTATAACACATAACGTAAAGTGCTTAAGTTACTCGTGATCACAAATCATCAATGCGTCACTTAAGGTATGAATAAATAAATGCTTAATTTATTTTATGATCAAAGGAATTTTTATTCAACTTCACATTTTTTTATAAAATGTTACAAACATTTTTATAACTTTTACAAAACATTTTCTACATTTAAAAGAAATGTTTTATTCAAAATAAATATTTTGAATTTGAATTTTTCACCTAAAAACGGCTAGAAATGTTCCAGAAAACACCTCCTCTAGAAAAAACAAAAAAGGGAGCGTCCAAGCCTGGGCGGCCCCATTAAATATAAGGGGACCAGCATATGAATTAAGGGTACCAGCATATGAATTAAGTGGGCCGGCAAGACAAAAACGCTCCCTAGTTTGCCTATAAATACTAGACTGTTCCCCACTAATTTTCTTACCTTTTGCACTCATTCTTTTCTGTCTAAAATCAATTTATACATCACCTACAATCCTTTAATCATTTAATCTTAAGCATTTGTTTCTAAGTGATTCAAGCTTATTCCTCCAAGTGTAAGAGAAGAACACTCGTTATCATCAAGATACGAAGTTATGTAGTTTAGTTAGTGCATTCGTGACATATCTTACATTCATAATGTATAGATCGAGTTCATGTATTCCAAACTTATGTAATAGTTAAATTGTGGTGATCATGGTGTGTATAGTTGTTAGATCGTGGTGATCATTGAAAATATAGTTAGATCGTGGTGTTCATAGAAAGAAGAGTTAGATTGTTGTGAGCGTGTTAGTGCCTAGGTGTAGTGAAGTGAAGTTGTGTGGTGATGTGAAGTTGTGTCGTAAAGTGATGTTGTGCGGTGAAGTGAAGTTGTGCGGTGAAGTGAAGTTGTGTTATGAAGTAAAGTTGTACGGTGAAGTGATGTTGTACGGTGAAGTGAAGTTGTGTCGTGAAGTGAAGTTGTGCGGTTAGTATTTTAGTCCTCAAAATACATAAGTTGTGATAGATTGGTTCTAGCTATGATTAGAACTCGACATTTGGCTTAGTATCAGAAATCGGTGTAAGCTTAGTTGTGTATGGTTTTTCTCTGCCTAAAGGGAGCTTGTTGACTAGTGAAGTAACTCTCGAGTTGGGTACTCGGGGAGTAGTAGAGTACGAAGAGGTGCTTCGTGACCGAACCACTATA
This sequence comes from Tanacetum coccineum, assembly GCA_026074375.1. Taxonomy (NCBI): domain Eukaryota; kingdom Viridiplantae; phylum Streptophyta; class Magnoliopsida; order Asterales; family Asteraceae; genus Tanacetum; species Tanacetum coccineum. The sequence continues at coordinate 26,745 of BQNB010010537.1, read as the reverse complement.
AATCATCGGGTCCGGTTTGCACTTTCTTTTAATTTTTGCTTTACATATTTATTTACCTTATCGCCTTACATTTATATTTGCATTAGATCTATATGTGTGTTGATTGTTGCTTATATTATTTGGATCATGATTGTGTCATGGATAGAAGTTAACATTATGATTGTGTTTATATTGCTATGACATGTTCTAGTGGATATAGATGTATTATGCACACTCATCATATTGCATCTAACTTGATGGATAATTTGATACTAAATATTTTAAGTTTTTAAATAGAAACGTATTCACCCCCTTTACGATTTCTAAATTGGTATCAGGAGCCACGTTGCTCTAATTTTCAAAACAAATGGTTTAAAAATAGAGCACGATCCATGTATCAAATTACCCATGAAGGGGGATTAAATATGAAAAGTGTTTTGTTGCTTAACTTGTATTAGTTTTGTTGTTAAATACACTTAGTATACTAGCTCGAAGTAAAATTGATGCTTAAAATAAGTGTTTTATGTTCGGTATCAAACTCAGTAAGTTCTACATCTTTCCGCTAAGTCACTAATGATTTTGTATAAAAAATGCAAATCTGAGTGTCAGATGGGTGGCCCCCTTATCTCCCTGAGCGGCCCTTTATCTCCTGGACGGCCCCCTTATCAATTAGGGGGCCTCCTGTCTGATTCGTCAGATTTTCGAAAACTTTGAAAATTCATATAAAATCAACCGTAAGTCCGTAGAAGACGTGCCACCCGTCATTTTATAGATAATTGAGTTTACTTTCGTTTAAAAATACTTCCAAGTGTTTATTACAAACTTAAGTAAGTCATAAATACAAAATACTACAAAGTGGTCAAAAATTTGTGTCTCGTTTGGACGTAAAACTTGTATTTTACCTTTTTCTTCGAGTCGGGCATTTCTAGTCGGTATATCTTTGAAAAATGGTGTAATTAACTTTTCAAAAATATCAAAATTGCTTAATTTTTGAAATGGAGAGGAAACTAATTCGTTTTCAAACAAAATCGAGCAAAGTATACATTGTTTTATCTAATACACAAAACGATGACAAGTACTCTTATGTGTTATGCTATGTGATTATGTGCACTTCTTTGTGTCTTAAGTTTGTTAATAGAAATTATTAAATGATCGTTGCTATTCGTAATTGAGCTAATTGAATATCTAAGCACATGTGTCATGTACACTATTCGTTTGTAGCTAGTTTTTCGGATTATGCCTAACTAGAACTTATGCTAGATTTCTTATACTAAGTTGCGAAATTGTATTTGCATTGCATATAGGCATAGATCACTTAATTTACAAATGTTACATAAACATCTTTAAATATTTTCTAATATGTGAATATACTTAGGAATAAGAGTTCAATAACTTGTCAAGTACATTATTAAATGTGTTAAAACTACTCACCTGAATATTTCCAACAATTTAATCAATTTTCAACAACACGTTTAAATATTTTCAACAACTTGTTTTGTTTGACCTGGGTTGGTTAAACAAAAAAAATATTGTATTAATACAATAGTAACTAAGAAAAAAAATGATTGTGCTTGCATGGTTCTAACATAATTATATTTTTTTTAAACATATAATATTTTACAAAAGATGTGTGTTGTATAAAACTAGTTAGAAAAAAAGATTTCGAGAATATATCAATTCATTATTCAAATTATGATTGATATCTTTATTGAATCTAATTGACAAGTTTTCGTGTATGGACATGAAATCGGATTCTTATTTGTTTAGTTTCAAGATTATATCAAATTATTAACAAAAGATATCATTCATGGATCTCACATTAACTTAAGCACTACTTTTATTATTTGTAAATATTACATCCTTTTCTAGATGAAAAGAATATGCATCGGATCATAACTCACACTTGTGTTGATGATGCCATATTGAGTCTACTTGTCCAATGGTTGTGTTCCAAATATTATACTATGAATTAGGATTGACGACTTGGATGTTTCGTCTAAAATATTTAAGCAATTTACATTGCAATGCAGTTGGTAAATGTGTCATTTCCAAAAAACCAAACACAAGCAAACTAACAACATAGGTAAAACTTTGTCATAAACATAAAAGCTGCAACTCTAAGATAATTTCATACTTTTAACTGAATTCTCAAAATAAGACATGATATTCTTGTGTTTATAACTAGGATAACATGATGTTTGGCAAAATTATTATGTTTAAAGAATTTATGGATTATCGTATTAATCGATTGATAGAGTGATACGTGGTCAAAATTATACGATATATTATACCACAAGTGCAATAAGAAATTCTCTAAGGAAAATTCACTCTTTAAAGATATATTTGTAATTTATAATACGTATATTTAACCTGGGGAAGTATGATCACCGGGTCGTTTCCCAAACGAATTGTTGAAAATTGAAAACCATGTTTTTAGCTCGGATTCTATGATTTGAATGTGAGGAGATATTTTTGAGCTTCTTATTACTACTAATAAAAGCAACAATTTAATTGAACAATTAAAAAGATATTAAAACGCTTAAACAAAATTAAACTAGGAGCAACTATAAGCGACAAATAAGCAATTACACTAAATTAATCACTAAAATATAAACTAAATTGCTTAAATAAAATAGGATCAAAAGAAAATTTTTAGAAAAAGAAAAACATTTTTTTTGATTATTTTTATTTATTATGAATTAAAAACTATTAAATCCTAAAAAATAGCAAATTAAGTTCTAAATTCAGAAAACTGATTTTTAAACTTAGAAAAGTCTAAAATAACATAAAAACTCAGAAAACTATTTTTAACTATTTTTAAAATTAAAATCCTATTTTTAAACTTAAAATTAAAAGCTCAAAAATGAAAATAAAAATCTAAAAGGGTTGAAAATTACTTTTCTGATTGTAAACCTAAAAGTATTTAATCTAATGCTAAAATAATTTTTTTTGTATTTTTATAAAACTTTTTTCTATTTTTTATGTATTTTCTAAAATTTTAACTTTCGAAAAACTATTAAAAATAAACTAATTGATGGAAAATTACGAAAAATTCAGGAAAAATCTATGATGCAACGAAGATTACTAGAAAAATAAAAGACAAAACTCAGCTTATCAAATAAGCTGAGAAAACGGCTTATTAGGCTACGGCTTATATAAAAAGAAGTAAATTACAATGTGTATAAGTATTTAATGAGGAGAGAAGAGGTTGGATGAGCTAATGAAGCACAATGGTTAAGGCGTTTGGTCTATAAGCAGGAGGTTGTGGGTTCGAGGCAGGCAAACCCTCTTTTTTGCTATTTTTTCACTTTTAACAAAAACTAAATATCCAAACTTATTAAAAACTTGATTTTAAACAACTTTAAAACTAAACTTTTTGTCTGAAAATGACAAATAAGCACTAAGAAAGTTGCCTTAAGTTTAAGCTGTTCACTAGGTTATTGTGCTTTTGAGTCTCTTTTGCTTATTTGACTTATAAGTTGCATATGCTTTAATATAGGCTCATTTTCAAACAAAAGGAAGTTCTAGAAAGCCACTCGTTATGCTTAAGCTAATTACAAGCCTACCATTAAAAATAAGGACACCGGTAAGGAAGATATCATTCCTTATGAAAAATTAGAAGAGATCCACAAGAAAATGCTTTCTAAAAATTATGAGGCAAAAATGGTTTTATACAATGCTTTACCTAAAAAGGAGAATTTTCATGTGTAAAACCGCTAAAGATGTTTGGAACTCACTTATAATTACTCATCAAGGTAACAAATAAGTTAAGGATAATAAAATATATTTGTTTGTTCAAAAATATGAAGAATTTAGTATTTCTGACGATGAAACCACTGATTGTGCATTTGCTAGATTTAATACTATTATTACTTCTTTAAAAGCACTTGACGAATCTTTTTCAAGTCGTAATCATGTTAGAAAATTCTTGAGGGCTCTTCCTACTAAATGGCGTCCGAAGGTAACGACGATAGAAGAATCCAAGAACTCGTCAACACTACCTCTAGATGAACTCATCGGTAACTTAAAAGTCTATGAGGTAGTGCTTGAGAAGGACTCAGAGGTTTCTAAGAACAAGAAGGAAAAGTACAAGTCATTAGCTTTAAAGGCCAAGAAAGTAACAAGTGATGAAGAGGTCTCATGTTCGGGTACTGATGATGAGGAATATGCCATGGCGGTAAGGGATTTCAAGAAATTCTTTAGAAGAAGAGGAAAGTTCGCCCGACAACCACACAACGACAAAAAGAACTTTCGGATAACAAAGGAAGAGAAGAAAGGCAAAGAAGAGCGAAGATGCTTCAAGTGTGGTGATCTAAATCACTTTATAAGTGATTGTCCCAAACACTCCTTCAACGACTAAAAGGCATTCTTTGGAGGTTGGAGCGATAGTGAAGAAGAGGATGACTCCAAGAAGGACGAAATTTGTCTCATGGCACTTGACAATAATGAGGTACTTTCTGACACGCTTTATTATAGTAGCTCATCCTTAGATAGTGAATCATTACAAAATGAGTACAATAAGCTATGCAAAATTAGTCTTAGAATAATCAACAAAAACAAACTCTTAAAAACTAAAAATGAAATCATAAAGAATAAGGTTTGTGATCTTAAGAAAAGGTTAGAACGACTAGAGAAAAATAAGGAAATTAGTGTAGAATGTGAATCTTGTGTCAACCTCCATTCCAAGATTGATTCACTTTCCTTAAAACTAGATAAGTTTGAAAATAGTAGTCATTTCTTGCAAGAAATGATTAAAAACCAAAGATTACAAAAAGATAAAAAGGGGCTTGGATTTACAGAAGATAGAGCTTCGACTAGCGAAGTAAAAACAGGAAAAATGTGTCAAGAAAAAGAGAAAACCTCTTATGTAGAACCGGCTGCGCCGGTACCCTCTGCAAGGAAGGAACCGACTAGTGTAGTCGAAGGGAACCCGGGTTCAGCAGAAAAATGTGCAAACTTAGATCCAAATCTAATAAAAAGAACTAGCTTTGTACAAATAACTAAGAAGAGTTCACCTAGTACGAATGTAGGAGAATCAAACTTCCTTCGGGTTTAAAACTCGAAAAAGGACCTAGAAAAAGCAATATCCAAATACCCTCTAAGTTGACTGATACGCGAATATAATACACTATATATAATATCACAAGAGCAATTAAGAAAATTCCCTAAGGAAATTTCACTCTTTAAAATATATATATATAATATATAATATACGTATGTTTACCGGAAAGTATGATTTCCCGGGTCGTTTTCCCAACGATTTGAGAAATTGAAACCTCGCTTGATATTGGATACTGATTTGAATGGGTTCGAAGATTGATTGAGTTTTCTATAACTACTAATTAAAAACAAGCAATTAAAAACAATTAAAGCACTTAACAATTAACGGGAAACAATTAAAATGCGACCAATAAGCAAGTAAACTAAATTTAACTCCTAAAAATGTAAACTAAATTTCTAAACCTCAGATAGGACAAAAGAAAATTTTAGGAAAAAGGAAAACATTTTTTTGATTATTTTTGAATTTATTATGAATTTAAATCTATTTTAATCTAATTAAATCCTAAAAAATAGCAAATTAAGTACTAAAAATTTAGAAAAATGATTTTTAAACTTAGAAAAGTCTAAAATAACATAAAAACTCAGAAAACTATTTTTAACTATTTTTAAAATTAAAATCCTATTTTTAAAATTAAAAATAAAAGCTCAAAAATGAAAATTAAGATCTAAAAGGTGTAAAAATGATTTTACTGAATGTAAACCTAAATCTATTTTTTATAAAACTAAAAACTATTTTTTTGTATTTTTATAAAACTTTTTTCTATTTTTTATTGATTTTTTTAAGATTTTAACTTTCGAAAAACTATTAAAAATAAACTAATCGATGAAAAATTACGAAAAATTCAGGAAAAATCTATGATGCAACGAAGATTACTAGAAAAATAAAAGTCAAAACTCAGCTTATCAAATAAGCTGAGAAAAGGGCTTATAAGGCTACGGCTTATTGAAAACTAGTAAAAGGAAAACGTGTATAAAGATTAAAAAGAGGAAGTTGACGTATAAGCTATTTATCAGAATGGTAAAGAGTGTGTGTTGTGTGTGGGAGGTCGTGGGTTCGAGGCAGGCAAAACCCTAACTTTTTGCACTTTTTTATTTTTTGCTTTTTATAAAAACTAATTATTAGGACTTAAAGAGGACTTATTTTTGAGCACTTTTTGTGAAGACAACTTAAGCTGAAAATCAATTTTAAGCTCAAAAAGAGCTTATGAAAGCTGCTGAATCAGTAGCTAAGCTTTTGAGCTAGAAAATCTTTGTTGACACTTAAAAGCTTGTACAACCCTCAATATAAGCTCAAATTTAAAACTGAGAAATGACTTATGAAGCTTATGATGCCTACTATCTAGGAATGAAAAGTAATTTAAGCTAGAACCACATTAAGCTAACTGAAATTGAATGAAAACTATTAAACTCAGGTTTTTACTCAATAAGCTCAAAATTAAGAAAGCAAAAAAACTATATGAAGCAAAAACAGAAGATGATCAATAGACTAAACAATCCACTACTAAGCAATGAATTCAATCATTTAAAATGCTTACTAAACTAAAGTTTCTAAAATTAAAGGTTAATCTAAGTTACTACTGTTTTTGGTATTTTGAGTTTTTTAGTGAACTTTTAAAAACAAATGCACCTTAAGGAATAAGCTAAAAACCTAAAGCAAGATTTAATCTAACTTTAATTATATCTAATCTATAAGCTTATGGAATTTTAAACCCTAAATCCTACAATGACTACTTAAATGAAGCTTAAAAAGTCAACAGTAGTAATTGATGTTTACTACTGCTGATGCAATTTGCAAATGCGCTAGAAACAAATGCAGGCCACTAAGGTAGTTACCTCTGCACTTAATACACTCACCAAGAGTGTTTAAACTTAAAGCAAGCAAGATCTAAGCCTTAAGGTCTTGAACAAATTTTCACCAAGTTAAAAAATATGAAAGACTCCCCTGGTGCAGGAAAAACTAATTAGGTCATAAAATGAATTAAAAACTTGAACTCTTGCTGCAAATCTACTTAAAACTTAATCAAAAATGAACATCTAACTATCCAAAGTAAAAACACTAAGTTTCTTTGACTATTGATGGTCAAATAACACTAACCCAAACAACCCTTAATTTTTTTGACAGATCTTAATTAGCCTATGCTTTTAAAATCTAATGATCTAAATCTAATAACCCGGTAACTAACAACTTTTAACAAGCTTAACAAACATTTTTCATTAATCAAATAAGCTATATCTAAGAAGCTAAGCTAAACTACTTATTTTTGGCTTTTTATGGTTTTTATGACAGAAAATAGATTACTATGATTTATAATACTTAAGCTAAAAACAGTTGATGAATAAGTACTAAGTAACCATATAAATCACAATTAAGCATTAAGAAAACAAATAAGCACTATTAATAAGCAAATAAGCAAAACTAGGCTAAATAAGCAATTATTAAACTATAACTGAAAATTAAAGAGGACTTACAATGAGCCTAGCTAAACAAGGCATGAAATGCTCTGAGAGCTTATTCAACAGCTCTAGCTTATTAGCAATAAGCCAGTAATGGTCCTTGAGATCTCTTCCATTTCTAGATCTCCTTCCATAAGCTTAAATCCACAAGTTAAGGTAAATAGATACTTTAGCTAGTTTTAGATATTTTAAGTATGATTAAGACCAATTTAAGCTCAAATCATGAGCTTAGAGACTCATGAGAGCTGTTGAGCTTATAGGAGCTTATTTAGCTTTAGCTTTAAAAATTTAGGACAAATGAAAAAGAGAGAGAGCTTATGAATGTAAAAACTGAATTTCATTAACAAAAGCAACTGATTACATTACTTTAAACAGAAATTACAAAACATTTAAGGAAAATTACATTTGGCTAAAAACGAAATTTTAAGCTACCTAAAAGCTACTAAAAAAACTAGATGTGTGTGTGTGAGGTGAGAGCCTATGTTATTATGTCAAGCTAAAGCTCTATGTCTGAGTTTTATGCCCACGCTCCAATCATCCAACCATCATTTCATCAATCATTTTGAGGGCTATTGTAAGCCGTTGGATTAAATGTGGATGCTCAAGGATTGCCAAGCTGTCATTCTTATGATGTGACAGCTTGTGTTAGTTTACTGAGTGAATCCAATGCAAATCCCATTCCTTTGTGCTTTCTCAACCTCACGTGCTGTGAATCATGGAGTAAAATGAAAGTGCCCTGATTTGACACATTGACCTGCCATTTCATTGTATACCTCTAGAATTGTTCCCTTATTCTCCCCTCATATTATAAAGCCCTTTGATTTTGACTGTGGGTAAAGATGGGGACGACGGGTGAATAGTAACCATGGCTTCGCGCCTTTTTTAACTATAAAACGGGTAAAAGTTGTTTGAACTTTGGGCGATTGGCAAAATTAGTCCTTGTGGTTGGTTATAAAAGGTGTAGGTGTAAAAGGAAGTTTAGGAAATAGCAAGAATGGCCCTTGGAGTTTAATGAAAAGGATATTGCTAAGAATTGGTGTTTTGGATCCGGGCCAAGGCCAATTTAAGGTTTAGGGACTATTTTGTAACTTTTTGAAACTTGAATGGCTATTTGAAACCTATTTTGGGTCTTTTGTCTTTTGTGGTTGACTTTTTGTTGACAAGATTGACTGGATTTAGACGTGACGATTTGTACTTTTTTCTGGCATTGCTTCCGGGCTTTTTTTTATTTTTATTTGTCAACATTCTTCCGTTTCTTGTGGCCTTGTGTTTGCCCGTTTTTGACGGTTTTCTTGTGATTTTTCATATATCCGTACCTGCACACACAGAACACAAAAACAAGTATATTTTTGCCATTTTTCACTGTGTTTTGGGTTTAATTGGGTTATTTTAGGTACAAACGGATATGTGTATTTTACACTTATCAAAATTCCCCAAACTAAACGATTGCGTGTCCTCACGCAATATCACATGCCTTATAACCAAATACCTTGAAACTTCCCCAAACTAAACCTTTGAAAAGTAGCAAAGATTTTTGTTGAGAGAGTTAAAAGATCACAAGTTATAAAACACCCGATTTCCCATTTTCAAAGATTTTTTCTCTTTTTATGATTTTTCTTGATAATTAACTACCTAACTACAACTTATTTGTGTTGACATAATGTATTGTTTTCATTACCTCATTGGTAACTTTAAGGATCATAGAACAAAAGCACAATTAAGTGTCTAAAAGATAACTTCATCATCCCCGATTTTTCACTTTTCCCATGCAAAGCTTAAAACGAAGATCAATAGGTCAATTACAATCAAGACACTAACACTACTCATAAATACTAATTGTGTACTTACTTTTCCTCCCGCAAATCCTACTTTTGTATCTCAGGATTTTACTTAAGTCATATACCCGAAGGCTCTTTAAGACTTTTATTTCGATACTTATTAATTCCAAAAATAAAGCGTAACGGTTAAGAACGCAATAATTAGCTCCTAGCCCTTTTCAAAAGATCAAATGTTATCAAGATTAAAGTCCACATCGAGGCAACCAAAATTTGGCTTTTATTAGGCTACTTAAGCAAGGCACCATTCATGTCATATACCCTAAGGCTCTTTAAGACATGAATGGACCAATCTTATTTGCACCATATACCCTAAGGCTCTTTAAGGCACAAAATAAGATAAAAATTAAGCAACATTATTAATCCTTAGTCCTTTAGAAGGCTACAACATCGGCCACGCCTCCGACAAGATGTAGCAAACATATTTCGACTTCGGCAACATCCTCGACCTTTTAGAAGGCTGTAACATCGGTTGTGAGCCGGCAAGATACAACAAACTTTTATCAGTCTTGGATTATTGAATTCTACTTATCCCATATACCCTAAGGCTCTTTAAGGAATAAGCAAAATATTCATTAATGTGATACATATAGTATGCCAAATTAAGTATTCCTTATGTGTACTCATCCTAATTACAAAGGAACTAAAGAAAACTTCTATTAACTAATTATTAACCAAAAAAACCGCACAACCTATTAAAAAACATTTCATAAAAAAGGTGAAACAAGCTAATGGAGAAAAAGCCACAATCAACACTTATGAGCTGAAAAAAACCACTATTCAATGTTAATGTCATGACTTATAAAAAACAACTATCAATTTTCTCATCTTCGCATTTAAAAACTCTAACAAGAGATTTGTCGAATACTTAGCCTATATAAATCCAACCGCATATTAAAAATCACTTAAGATTAGCACAAGTTCTTCATTTACTAACGATACAAGTCTAGCATGTTTAAAGTCATCATTGAGACCTAGCACAAACTATCATCATTAATTGTTATGGGAGAAACTAAACGCTACACTTACGAACGTCATCAAAAATACTTCTTATTCTTACCAACGGAAAACCTACATTTTTGTCTTAACACTTTTTTTTTTTACAAATAAGAACTTAAAATTTTAAAATTTTTGCTATTTTTGTGGGAAAACGGGTACGTGAGAACAAAACAATAAGCAGGCAACATCAAATCGATAGATTCCCTCCCCAAACTAAAACGAAACATTGTCCTCAATGTTTAAAGGCGGGTCTCTACGTAAATCTAAGCCGTTTATGAATTATGCAAAGATAAACGTGAATCGATAAGATGAAAGGATATCGGATCTCCCCAAACTAATTTCACACAAAGGATGAGAAGCTCGAGTGAAACGGGATACAACACCGGACACGAGAGGCTTCAGAAATTGTTGGATCAATCCTGCAAAAATCACAACAAACAACAAACAACAAGAAACCGGAAGAGGATAGCACAACACATCACAACACATTATTTAAGAAATTAGAAAGAGAATAGATAACATGTGGTGAACTCCCACAAAAGCGTCTAGTTTTTTGGACACCGAGTAGCAAGCTCGCTCGATCCCTAAGTAATTCTCCTTAGGGAGAGCAATAACTTAGAACACGAAAGTTCCATTGAAACTGCCACCGCTTATGAACGTGACCGATAACCTGGGGTGCAAACACGAGTCTTCCACTCCCGAAGGAGAGAAATGATGAAAGAAAGAGAATGAAGGTCAAATATGAAACAAGGGTGGGAAGGGTGGGTAAAATATCGGCCATAAAATCATAGCGTATAGCAACACCCTAAACACTTTATGGTTAATCAAATATACCCTCTTGCGGGTTCAACAACTTTCTCAACATCCGGTGGTTCCAGGTGCGAGGACGAGGAATTGACGGATCATCTTGGTGGTCAAGGTTAGGTAAATCATTATCTTTATCTTTGGAATCATTATTCTCAGCACCTGGTGGAATTAAATCATCTGGAATAAGGAAAATACCAATCTCTTCTTAAGCAGGCTCACTATCCTCAACGGGGATAGGAGATACGGGAAGAGACTCGATAACTGAACTTTGATTAACATGAACATTTTCCTGTAACCGTGAAGTTGAAATCTCACAAAGCACTGTCATAAGACTAAGATATTCTCTAAATTCACGATCATCCCTCGAAAGAAGTGTTAAAAGTTCACCGGCGAACTCATGGTGAAGAGGATCACTTCTTGGAGAAAAAGTAATCGAAGATTCATTTTGTTCCACTTCGGAAGCGAGATTATGGGAAGTATCATTACTAAGCAGATTATCAAGAAAAGTTATGTCTCCTTCTGAATCGAAATAACCTTCCTCAAAGTTAGAAGAAACTTCTATGGCAAGAAAAGCATCGATCTCATCAATATCGTCTTCTGGAGTAAAACACTCAACCTTATCGGATAAAGGTGTGTTGAGTAAAACTGGTTCATCAGAAACGTTGGAATTTTTTATCTCGACATCTTCTTCCATTTCATCAAAAAGAGGATTTATGGTGCTAGATTTGAAATTGTCATCAAATTCAAAAAGAGGATTTGAGTAAACTTGAAAATTCTCTTCATGCAAGTCCTTCTTGAGAATCGAATCATCATTACCCAGTGGTAACGAATCAAGAGGAGCAAGTTCATCGGCGAACTTCTCAAAATTATCACTAGTCTTTATCGGAGAAGAACTAGGAGAAGGAACATCAGAATGAGTAGTGGTACTGCCACTAAACGAATTCATCTTAGAGAAATCGATTACAGAAATGGCGTGAACAAAATGCGTATCCTTGTTTTTCTTAGATTTATCGGCATAATAAACCAGTTCTTCCTTTCCTACTCTTAAAGTCAATTTTTCCTCGTACAAATCAATGAGAGCTTTTGCGGTGCGAAGGAAAGGTCTTCCTAAAATAATAGGCACTCTCGGATCTGGTTCAAAATTAACCACAACAAAATCAGCAAGAAAAGTGAAACCATCAACTCTAACTACAACATTCTCAGCTATACCCATCAGGTGCGTAACGGAACGGTTAGCAAGCTCGAGTGTCATTCGAGTAGGAGTCAAAGCTTCAAGCCCAAGTTGCTTGTAGATAGAATGAGGTAAAAGGTTAATGCTAGCTCTTGAATCGGCTAAAGCACTAGTCCTATTGAGATCTTGTAAAGCACATGGGATAATAAATTTTCCCGGATCTTCGAGCTTCTCGGGAACTTTGTTCATGATGATGGCAGAACATTCGGCATTTACGGTCATGATTGCGATTCTCTCAAGCTTCTCCTTTTGTTTCCCTAGCAACGCGCTTAACCAATCGTTGAACTTGGCATGTTCGAACACGAGCATCTATTCATCCAATCATCTATACGGAGTTGCTTGAACATCTCAAGAACCTACTATGTTGAGCACATTTGGTTTATCGTTCCTCACTCACTTTTTCATCCTCATCGGGGTATTGAAGTTTAGATGGATACGAGGAATTCGGTCTTGAGAATAAAGATCTTGAATTTCAACCATTAACTGTTTTCTTGCTTTTTGGTTTGGATAACAATGAAAATTAAATCTTCTTTTCCGGAGGTGGACATGTGTGGTATTTTCTAACTTGTATTTTGCCTATTTCCGTTGACGCTCCAGTTTTGTTCGGTTACCTTTTTGAGGATTTGAAACAACGGAGTAGTAGGAACAAGAGAGTCGAAGGTTTTTCCAAGTTTTACCAGCTTTCTATGTGGAGATAGCATAACATGCTTTACGAGGGGTTAGTTACGTTGAACTTGGATGTAGTTCCCGATCTTGAATAGAGGCGAATCTTTGAAATTATATACAAAGATTTGTCAACAACTCGTAACATTAGCCAATTGATTCGCAAATTTTAACCTTGATTAAGAACATTCTTTCAACACCGTAAAAAAAAAGTGATCGTTGCCTTGACGTAGATTTTCAAAATCTGTTTTTCGAAAACCTTGGATTTGGCGTAGGAGCCTGCTAAGGTGGAACTTGATAAACGTGGTTGATTGGTTTGGTGATGAAAAAACTTGACCTGATTGTTTTGATGCATTTTGGTTTGAAATTGTCTTCCACGGTTTGATTTGAATTGAAATTGTTTCCTTGATATCGGTTTTGGTTTCCTTGGTTGTTTTGAACATTTGGTTATTGAGAACCCGGTGGTCTCATTGGTTTGCCAACATTAGGAGGATCTTTGAACAAAATTTCAAACGGCGGCGGTTTTGTTTGGAATTGATGAATATTATCATGAAAAAACAGGGAAATCGTTCCTCAGTTACGAGACAAATTGTTGAAATTATGGTTTAAACCACATTGACACAAACGTTCCTCTGACGGCTTTGACGGTAGCAGGAGTCGTAGCATTCCTTTTCACTAACCATATCACCTCACCACACTTTTTCTCTAAACGGCTCATTCGAATATTCATTTTGTCTTCAAGTAAGGCGCCCATTTGTTGAATCTCAAAAGAATTATTAGAAGGTGAAGAAGTAGAAGACTTAGCATTCGTAATCGCTCTTGAATCATTTGGACAACTTCTTGAGTAACACACTTTTGATTTACTTTCAATTATGGCTAAACCTTCTCGAGGCATCTTATCTAGAAAATTACCACCCGCGACGGAATCTAAGGCATCTTGATCCATATGTAAATCAAGAATTGTAAAATGTATCAAGTTGATGTAATTCTGAGAAACCATGGTGAATGACATTGACAAAAGACCTTTAAACGTTCCCATGCTTCGTTGAAAGGTTTTGTTTTTTTTGAGTAAAAAGAATGTGATTTCATTCCGAAGGTAGTTTTTTTCGAAGGTGGGACGAATGAATATGAATTTTTTAAACAAGGTCATCCCATGTGAGAATTGATCTAGGAGGTTCCTTATCTAGCCAATCTCGGGCTTCACCGTCTAGAGAGAAAGGAAAAAGCAAAAGCTTTATCGAAGTGTTCGGAACTTCGGGATGTCTAAACGTTGAAGTGACTTTGTTGAAAAATCAAAGGTGATTATGAGGGCATGATCTAACACGTTGAACTTATTCCATTGCACAGAATGATCAAAGGTTGTTTAAGCTCAAAATTATTTGCATTAATCGGTGGAACAACATTGCAACGTTAATATCCCTCGATGGGAGCTTGTAGCATTTGGGCCATGGTACAATTGTCGGCCATTGGAAACTCGGGTTCCTCAACAATAACCGTTGTTAATTGTTGTTGTCCACGATTTCGATTACGAGCTTGAGATCGAGTGCGCATGCACTAAAAATAAAGAAATTAAAAAACAAATAAAAATTACACTAATATTTTTTTTAGCAATTTATTTTAAACGGATAACTGGCAGACACTTAAAACCAAATAATCAACTTACTCACGTAAACTCTCAAAAATTGCTTTTCAAGTTGAGCCGAACTTTCGTAAGTGACACAAATGGCAAGTGTTTAATCCTTTGTTTCGATTTGGGAACATTTCAGTTCACCGGAACTTATTTTATGATAATAACTCAATTGAAGTTATTATATGTTGGTGTTCGTTTACCAACTTTGTGTATTTTATTTATTTTTTAAAGGACAATTTTTTTATATTTTTGATTTTTTTTTGTTTTTATGATAATTATACTAAAAAGAAAAAGAAAATATTTTTTACTTTTTATATATCTTTTTATTTTTTTGGATTTTTGATATATTTAACAAAAATGAAACTTTCGAGGACGAAAAGATCTTCAAACCAAATCAACAAACGTAAACGGCGGAATCTTTAACACAAGTCCCCGGCAGCGGCGCCAAAAATTTGATACGCTTAAAAAATATATTTTTTTTTTTGATTATTTTTGAATTTTTTTTAATTTAAATCTAATTTAATCTAATTAAATCTTAAAAAATAG
Source organism: Tanacetum coccineum (assembly GCA_026074375.1). Classification (NCBI taxonomy): domain Eukaryota; kingdom Viridiplantae; phylum Streptophyta; class Magnoliopsida; order Asterales; family Asteraceae; genus Tanacetum; species Tanacetum coccineum. The sequence continues at coordinate 11,540 of BQNB010010537.1, read as the reverse complement.
CAAATTAAGTACTAAAAATTTGGAAAAATGATTTTTAAACTTAGAAAAGTCTAAAATAACATAAAAACTCAGAAAACTATTTTTAACTATTTTTAAAATTAAAATCCTATTTTTAAAATTAAGAATAAAAGCTCAAAAATGAAAATTAAGATCTAAAAGGTGTAAAAATGATTTTACTGAATGTAAACCTAAAGCTATTTTTTATAAAACTAAAAACTATTTTTTTTGTATTTTTATAAAACTTTTTTCTATTTTTTATTTATTTTTTAATATTTTAACTTTCGAAAAACTATTAAAAATAAACTAATCGATGAAAAATTACGAAAAATTCAAGAAAAATCTATGATGCAACGAGGATTACTAGAAAAATAAAAGTCAAAACTCAGCTTATCAAATAAGCTGAGAAAAGGGCTTATAAGGCTACGGCTTATTGAAAACTAGTAAAAGGAAAACGTGTATAAAGATTAAAAAGAAAGGAATGTTGACGGATGAGCTATTGTAGCATGATGGTAAAGAGTGTGTGTTGTGTGTGGGAGGTCGTGGGTTCGAGGCAGGCAAACTCATTTTTTTACTTCTTTTTTTATTTTTGCTTATTTTCAAGAACTAAATATCTAAACTTATTAAAAACGTAATTTTAAACAACTTTAAAACTAAGCTTTTTGTCTGAAAGTGAAAGATAAGCTCTGAAACAGCTTATGAATAAGCTGTTCACAGAAAGTGGGCTTTTGCCCTTGGTTTTACTTAAACAGCTATAAAAAGCTTAAAATAAGCTTAAACTTAAAACTAAAAGAAGCTATAGAAAGCTTATGATGTACTTAAACTAAATAAGTAAAGAAATGAGAGCTTAAAACACTAGAAGATAACTGAAAATGATGATGAAAGTGGCATACTCAGGAAACAAATCAATAAGCTCAAAACCAAATTAAGCTCAAATGCTCAAAAAGCAACCTTAGACTCTAATCTTTTGAAAACTAAACAAACACCTTATAAACTACTTATCTAATCTATAAATTCTAACCCTATAAGCTAGAAATTTGAATTTAAAGACTAGGATCTAGATGGTACTGTTTTTGGTCTTTTTGGCTTATTTAATGACTTTTAAGACTAAATGTACTTAGGAAGATAAGCTAGGAAATGAAAGATAAACCTTAATCTATATTAAGCTGTATCTAATCTAAAAGTAAACTGAATCTTTAAGCCTAAGAACTAAGTTTACTAACCTAAAATTTAAATCAAAAGTGACAGCAGTGGTAACTGTGTTACCACTGCTAGTGTAAATGGCAAAGGACCAAAGCAAAATGTGCAGGTACCTTGTGGTTACCACTGCACTACACACTCTATTTGAGTGTATACAAACACAAAACAAGCAAGAACCAAACCTTATATGGTTTGGTTCAAAATTGCACAAGTGAAATTCAAAAGAAAAATTCCCCTGGTGCAGGAATGATCATAATAAGCCCTATTCTTTTCATTTTCAAAATCTAACTTATAAAAACTCTTTAACTATTAATTTTAGATGAAATTGAAACTGACTCAATGAAAAACTAAAGCTCACTTTGACTTGATGTGGTCAAAGAAGCTTATTCCAAACACCCCTTTATACCTTGACAGATTAGATCAAAGCTTATAAAATAAAAACTAGACAACTAAATCTTAATACCAGATACTAATTAACTAATAACTAACCTAATAAACATAAATCATTAATCACTTAAGCCAAAATCTAAATCTACAACTAATTATTAACTAATATTTTTGGTTTTTATGAGTTTTAGACAAGTAGATGAAAAACAAATATCTATAAGACTTAAGCTAAAAACAGATGATGAATAAGCATAAAATAACAATATAGCACTAAATTTATCAACTAGAAAACAGATAAGCACTTTTAATAAGCAAATAAGTAAATCTAAGCTAATTAGGCAATTTAAAGCTAAAAATTAAAACAAGGAAAGTAAAAGGAAAACTTACAGTTTACCTAGCTTAACAAGGCACAAAATGACTCTTAGAGCCTTGCTACAAGCTCTTCTAGCTTATAAATAAGCTAGGAGTAAAGTCCTTGAGATCTCTTCCATTTCTAGATCTCCATCCAAAAGCTTAAATCTACAAGTTAAGGTAAGTAGATACTTTAGCTAGTTTTAGATATTTTAAGTATGATTAAGACCAATTTAAGCTCAAATCATGAGCTTAGAGACTCATGAGAGCTGTTGAGCTTATAGGAGCTTATTTAGCTTTAGCTTTAAAAATTTAGGACAAATGAAAAAGAGAGAGAGCTTATGAATGTAAAAACTGAATTTCATTAACAAAAGCAACTGATTACATTACTTTAAAAAGAAATTACAAAACATTTAAGGAAAATTACATTTGGCTAAAAACAAAACTTTAAGCTACTTAAAAAACTAGATGTGTGTATGTGTGATAGTGAGGGCTTTTTATAGCCGATCCCTGAAGCTTCTAGGCCTTGCTTGATGCCCACGCTCCATTCAATCATTGCCGTTGGATTCTTCAATCATTGGGGTTTGATTCATAGCCGTTGGATCATATTTGAGCTCACACGGATTGCCAGCGTGGCAATCCGTTTGAGACTCATTTGTGCTTGTTTACTGAGTGTGTTTAGTGCAAAACCCACGTCCCTTTGTGCTTTCTCCTCGTCATACGTGGCTTGAACTTGAGTGATCAATAAGGAGCTCTTGATTTGACACATTTGACCTTGCCATTTCATTGTAGACTTCTTGAATTGTCTTATTCGCCCCTCAATTGGGGAAAGCCCTTTGATTTTGACTGTGGGTAAAGATGGGGACGACGGGTGAATAGTAACCATGGCTTCATGCCTTTTTTAACTATAAAACGGGTAAAAGTCGTTTGACTTTGGGAGAATGACACAAATGGTCCTTGTGGTTGTTTATAAAAGGTATAGGGTAAAAAGGACTTTGAAAATTGACAGGAATGGTCCTTGTGGTTTTATAAAAAAGATAATGGGCTAGGTTTTTGGGCTTATGGATCCGGGCATGGCCCATTTAGGATTAGGGACTATTTTTGCAACTTTTGAAACTTGAAAGGCTATTTTGAAACATTTTGGGTCTTGTCTTTTGTGGTTGACTTCTGTTTGACCAAGATTGACTAGAGTTAACTGAAGATTTGACTTTTTCTGGCTTTGGCTTTCGGCTTTTGTTCACTCTTCCGTTCTTGTGTCCGTGTTTGCCCGTTTTTGACGGTATTTATGTGATTTTTCATATATCCGTACCTGCACACACAAAACACAGAAACAAGTATATTTTTGCCATTTTTCACTGTGTTTTGGGTTTAATTGGGTTATTTTAGGTATAAATGGATATGTGTATTTTACACCTATCAAAATTCCCCAAACTAAACAATTGCGTGTCCTCACGCAATATCACATGCCTTATAACCAAATACCTCGAAACCTCCCCAAACTAAACCTTTGAAAAGTAGCAAAGATTTTTGTTGAGAGAGCTAAGAGATCACAAGTTATAAAACACCCGATTTCCCATTTTCAAATATTTTTCTCTTTTTATGATTTTTCTTGATAACTATCTACCTAACTACAACTTATTTGTGTTGACATAATGTATTGTTTTCATTACCTTATTGGTAACTTTAAGGATCATAGAACAAAAAGCACATTTAAGTGTCTAAAAGATAACTTCATCATCCCCGATTTTTCACTTTTCCCATGCTAAGCTTTAAAAACAAGATCATTGTTAATTACAAGTCATGACACTAACACTACTCATAAATACTAATTGTGTACTTACTTTTCCTCCCGCAAATCCTACTTTTGTATCTCAAGATTTTACTTAAGTCATATACCCGAAGGCTCTTTAAGACTTTTGTTTCGATATTTATTAATTTCAAAAATAAAGCGTAACGGTTAGGAAATAATTAGCTCCTAGCCCTTTTCAAAAGATCAAATGTCATCAAGATTAAAGTCCACATCGAGGCAACCAAAATTTGGCTTTTATTAGGTTACTTAAGCAAGGCACCATTCATGTCATATACCCTAAGGCTCTTTAAGACATGAATGGACCAATCTTATTTGCACCATATACCCTTAGGCTCTTTAAGGCACAAAATAAGACAAAAATTAAGCAACATTATTAAATTAAACCTTTTAGTCCTTTAGAAGGCTACAACATCGGCCAGGCCTCCGACAAGATATAGCAAACATATTTCGACTTCGGCAACATCCTCGACCTTTTAGAAGGCTGTAACATCGGTTGTGAGCCGGCAAGATGCAGCAAACTTTTATCAGTCTTGGATTATTATTGAATTCTACTTATCCCATATACCCTAAGGCTCTTTAAGGAATAAGCAAAATATTCATTAATGTGATACATATAGTATGCCAAATTAAGTATTCCTGATGTGTACTCATCCTAATCACAAAGGAACTAAAGAAAACTTCTATTAACTAATTATTAACCAAAAAAAACCGCACAACTCTATTTATTAAACAATTATATATAAAGGTGAAACAAGCTAATGGGAGAAAAAGTTATATAATTAACACTTAGAGCTTTGGAAAGAAACCAAACTTTCTTACGTTTAATGTCATGACTTATAAATAACACTATCATTTCTCGTTCTTCGCAATTTAAAATCTCTAAGAAAGAGACTCGCGAATACTTAGCCTATATAAAATCCAACTCGGCATATTTAAAATCTACTTGAGATTAGCACAAGCTAACATCATTAATTGTTAAGGGAGAAAGCTAGAACTCTACACGTTCGATCGAGTCAAAAATTACTTCTTATTCTCACCAACGGAAAACCTACATTTTTGTCTTAACACTTATTTTTTTTATTTTTTTTTAAAACTTAAAATTTTAAAATTTTTGCTATTTTTGTGGGGAGGAAAAGGGGGGGAAAATGGTCGTACGTTGAGAAACGAAACATAAGCATTTGTGTAACATCATAAATTGATAGATTCCATCCACAAAACTAAACGAATAAACATTGTCCTCAATGTTTAAAGGCGGGTCTCTACGTAAATCTAAGCCGTTTATGAAGTATGCAAAGATAAACGTGAATCGATAAGATGAAAGGATATCGGATTTCCCCAAACTAATTTCAAACAAAGGATAGGAAGCTCGAGTGAAACGGGATATAACACCGGACACGAGAGGCTTCAGAAATTGTTAGATCAATCCTGCAAAAATCACGAAAAACAATAAGAAACCAGAAGAGGATAGCCACAACACATCACAACACATTAAAATTAGAAAGAAAATAGAAAAAAGAAAGAAAATGATAAGCATGGGGTGAACTCCCACGAAGCGGCTTGTTTTTGGTCACCGAGTCACAAGCTCGACTCGATCCCTGAATTTAGTTGTCCTTAGGGAGAGCAAATGAGAGAAAAATCTCAATTAGTCTTAATGAAAATCCCGGGATCGAAAATCTTGTTTTCGGATCCAAGAGAATCATGAGAAAATGTGAAGTTCAAATTTGAATCAAGGGTGGGAAGGGTGGGTAAAATATTGGACATAAAATCATGGATTTCAAAAATACCCTTCACCACTTTGGTTATGAAAACACTTGATTTATGTTTAAAATTAAAACAAATCTCAACATCCGGTGGTTCCGGAGGAGGACGAGGAATTGACGTATCATCATGATGATCAAAGTTAGGTGACTCTTCTTCGGGAAGGGAAGGAGAATCATTATTAAGCGATTCTTCAAGAAGACTGACATCCCTTTCTGAGTCATAATCGTCGTCTTCACTGCCCGGTGGCATCAAGTCATTCGTAGGAAGAAATAAGTCGATCTCCTCCATATGAGAGTCACTATCCGTAATGTTAAAAGGATATGGAGAGAGATACTCGATATTCGTACTTGAACTAGCATGAAAAACATTTGGTGGTAAAGAAGATGAAATCTCACAAAGCAACATCATACGATCAAGATATTCCTTGTGTTCCTTAACAATTCTAGGAGGAAGTGTAGTGAGTGCACGGGTGCACTTATGGTGAAGAGGATCATTCTCGAAAGAAAAAGTTATCAAAGTATCATGGTCGGACTCATCCTTTAAACGTTGTGGTTCATTAATAACGCCTCCTAGATCAAAACATTTATCCTTATCGAAAAAAAGAGTGTGAAGTAAAACTGATTCATACAAATTAGAAACATCATTCTCGATATCCTCCAATGTCTCGTTAAAAAGAGGATTGACGTCACTAGAGTTAAAATCGTTATTGAATTCAAAGAGAGGATTTGAATAGATTCGAAAACTTTCTTCTTGAACATTCTGTTTAGAAATTGAAGCATCGTCTTTAAGAATTAAATCTTCATTAGAATCGAAAAGAGGCAAATCAAATCCTATGTTATTGTCGTCTCCCGGTGGAGGTAAGCAAACTAAAGACGATTTGACGGTAAACTTCTTGGGATTAGGATCAATTGTACTCTCCGGTGAAAAATTCATCGTCGGATCTTGGGTAAGCAACATTTCAAGTTCTCTAAGATCGACTTTGAAATCAAAATCCTCATTTCTCGATGGAAATGGAGCAAGAAGAGCGAGTTCATTGGTGAACTCCTCAAGAAGAGAATCACTAGTCTCACAAAATGATGAATCATTTTCTTTGAAAGTATCCTTGGACTCTTTTGGTTTTGGGACAATTTCCTCAACACGATAAGTGGTGGGTTGTGTTTCCCCCATTATGAAAGAGTCCTTGGGTTTAATGGTTGGAAAGATGGAAGTGATAGCACAAATCAAAGAAATTTGAGGTGATTTATTTGAAAGAATAATGCTTTTGTTGGTAACAACTTTGAAATTTTTCAAACATGGTGTAAATCGAGATTGACGTGTTGGCTTTTCAATATTCTTTACTTCTTGCTTTTCCTCCCCATTGTTGTCACCAATCATGTTGATTGATTCTTTTGCATGCTTTTGAGGTTGGTTTGAAATTCCATCGACATGAAGGATTATTTGTTCATCTCCATCTCTTAAGATTAGCTTTCCGTCGTATACATCGATTAAGGTTCGACTAGTTCTCAAAAATGATCTTCCAAGTATAAGAGGAACTCGTGGATCGGCTTCGAAATCGACAACTACAAAATCGGCTGGAAAGTGGAATTTTCCAACTTTAACGTAGACGTCTTCGGCTAAACCCTTAGGGTAAGTTATGGATCGGTCCGCTAACTC